>CM044552.2:26203035-26438156 GCA_024416835.2 Perccottus glenii | reverse complement strand
ACCTTTGTTTCAGTGAAAAGCACCACCATCATCAGGATGGAGGATGACACAGGATTTACAGGCAGTGAACAACGCTGTAATTCCTAGGGCTCCTTTAGTGCCAAATCCAAACACATTGTTAAATGACTTAAATCCTAAAGCTAAAGTTTTTACAGTCATAGACCTAGCAAATGCATTTTTTTCGGTTCCAGTGCACCCAGATTCTCAGTTCTGGTTTGCGTTCCAATACAGGAACAGGAAGTGGACTTTCACTCGCGCACCTCAGGGGTACTGCGAGTCGCCCACTTTGTTTTCACAAGCAATAACTGCAAATTTGGCCAAATTTGACCCTCCACAGGGCAGTCAGTTAATTGTGTATGTGGATGACATTTTACTGGCCTCGAAAAGCAGCAATGCAGAGAGGACACTCTGGCTCTGCTCACATTCCTTTTCGAGCAAGGTCACAAAGTGAGTAAAAACAAACTACAGCTGTGGAAGACTCAGGTCATGTATTTGGGTTTTCAGCTCACACAAAATGGAAAACAATTAGATGAAAATAGGAAAGCTGCTATTCTACAGGCGCCAAAACCAGTAATAAAAAAAATGATGTCTTTTTAGGCATGACTAATTTCTGCAGACAATGGATACCAAATTATGCAGAAACAACACAACCACTACAGGGTTGATTTATGATGTCCCAATGGCAGCACAGGATGTCATTCAATGGACTGCAGAGGAGAAGCAGCTTTTACTCAGCTAAAACAGACATTAGTTGGAGCATCAGTATTGGCTCTCCCAGACTACTCTAAACCATTTGTTCAAACAAGTGACTCTAGGAATGGTTTCATGACCAGTGTCCTGACCCAGCCATTTGGGGAAACCTACGGCCTGTAGGGTACTTCTCAGTGCGATTAGACCCTATATCCAGAGCCATGCCTCCTTGTGTGCGGTACAAGCAGCAGCTTTGGCTGTTAAAGCTCATCTACACTGGTTCTGTTCCATCCTTTAACACTTAAAGTATCACATGCAGTGGCAGTGCTGTTGCTGCAGAATAAATTAGCTTTTATGTCTCCAGCTCGGCACTTAAGTTGTATGACAATACTAATGACACAGCCTCATTTAACAATTGAGCGATGTAACACTTTGAATCCATCTACTTTGTTACCTAATGACTCAGACGGAGAAAAACATGACTGTATAGCTGAGACCGAAATGACAGTCTTACCCAGACCAGACTTAAAGGATATGCCTTTAAATCCTGCAGACATTGTAATGTTTGTAGACGGCTCATGTAAGAAAAACAAAGACGGAACAAATGCATCAGGGTTTGCAGTTGTAACTAATGACCGAGTACTTAAATCAGGTTCATTACCAGCACATTATTCAGCACAAGCAGCTGAACTTGTTGCTTTAAGTGAAGCATGTAAATTGGGAAGGGGAAAAAGAATCACTGTGTACACTGACAGTCAATATGCCTTTTCAACTTTACATGTGTTTGCCCAACAGTGGAAAAACAGAGGGATGATTACATCCACGGGAAAACCCATTACACATAAAGATTTGATTTTACAACTGTTGGAGGACATCCAACTTCCTTCAGAAGTGGCGGTATGTAAATGCACAGCACATACATCGAACACAGACTTAGTCTCCCTTGGCAACCACAAGGCAGATTTAGAAGCTAAAAGAGCAGCAGGAAAGCCGCTAGTCAAGGACTCTGTCTACACAGCAGTAGACACAACAGACCACATTGACCAGGACTTACTCAGGGACATGCAGACCAATGCACCTGACTCTGAAAAACAACTCTGGTTGAGAAAAATGCTATTCTAAACAGCTCTTCTGTTTGGGTGGACCCTGAGGACAAACCGATCCTTCCCAAAGCACTCTTCAGATATGCTGCTGTTTTGAGCCATGGGCTGACGCATGTCTCAACAGGGGGGATGGTATCGTTGATAAATAAGTACTTTGCAGCATATGGATTTCACAACTATTCCAAAAACTTTTGTGCATCGTGCTTGATTTGTTCTAAACATAATACCCAGGGAAGGCTCAGGCCAATATCAGGACGTATTCCGGATCCCAGTTACCCTTTTGAATACATTTCTATGGACTTTATTGAACTGAATAAATGTCAAAGCAAAAGATACTGTTTAACCATCATTGATTTGTTTTCTGGTTGGGCAGAAGTTATACCGACTACGACTAACGATGCATTGACAGTGGCAAAAGCACTGGCCACAGTGATTGCACCACGGTTTGGATTCCCGACTAGAATTTACTGTGACAATGGGACACACTTCAGAAACACGGTGATATCTGAACTATCACGGATCTTTTCTATTCAGATGAAGTATTTCACCAGCTACCACCCTGAGTCTGCTGGGAGAATTGAACGGCTGAATGGGACAATTAAAGCAAAACTCAGGAAGGCAATGGAGGAGACAGGAAAGACTTGGGTGGACTGTCTCCCACTGGTGATGTTGAGCTTACATATTCAGCCAAGCCTTAAAGGTCTTTCACCATATGAAATACTGTATGGCAGACCTTTTCAAATCCCGACTATACAGTGGAAGGAGATGACACAGAAGATATAGAACACATTTCAGACTACATGGCTAAAATGTTGAAATGCAGAAAACTATGTCTACAGTTTCTTCCCTACAGGACAAGTCGAAGCTGGGACTCAACTTGTGGATCCAGGAGACTGGGTGTTCATCAAGGTGTTGAAACGGAAAAATTGGTCCTCACCTCGCTGGGAGGGCCCATATCAGGTTCTACTGTCCACTCCCACGGCTGTGAGGATAGCTGAGCGTGGAACCTGGGTACATCTAACTCACTGCAAAGAGCCAGAGTTCCGCAGTAAGATAAGTACCAGACTCAGACGGGCACCATGCAGAACCCCGTCAGACCATGGCATCCATTCCAGTACAGGGTGTGGCATGAGAGGCACCCTCTGTATGCTGGTATCATTTTTCTCTTATAATTACCATCCCCATATTTTGGTATTTTAGAGACAGTTCCACACAGAGAGAAATGGGAACCTCACTAGAGTTAAGAGGGAGGTAAAGGGGAATCCAGATTCATTACTGACAATAACCTGTATTGTACAGACTGATTGTGTTGCTCGATTAATCTCTGCTCTGTTATAGACTGTGAGAGTGGTAGAGAGATACAGTGGATCGGAGCGGTGAAAGTATGTCTGCATCACTGGGGTCACAAAGCCTGTGATTCCTGGAGCAATGTGATCACAAACACTGGTCCACACGACTGGGGATACAATCCTCAGCCTCCATCTGCACCGGACCTGAAACAGAGACTGTCCTTAACCGAGATGATGAACTCACCTTAAAACAACCAAGGGTGGGGACTCAGGCATGTTTGTTATGGGGTTCACATCTCGGTAGAGATCCATTGGGTCTATTTAGAATAAATGTTACTAAAGCTACGGTAAGACTACTGAACACTGGTAACACTGATATAGAGACTGTCCAGCACACCATCGCTGTGGAAACAGGTTATGCTGAAAAGAATGAATGGATTGATTGGTTAGTCTATACTGTTGAACACAATGACCCAAGACAAAACTGTTATGCATGTGCTGGGGCTAGACCACTATTAGCTACAGTACCTTTCCCATTACACCATTCAATGATTACAAAAGTTTTGAATGCATGTTGAAATTGTATATTCAGGCTCCTCCACCAGAGCTCTGTATAAATTTGCATTATCGTTACCCACCTGTAAAAATTAATGTTAAACCCCTTGGTTTTCTCCTTATGAGGGCAACTACACCTGCATCACTCAAGCGGGAAAGTGGATGGGACACCTGTCTTCCTGTTACACCACTCTGAACTCAACCAAAGGAGAAATTAATGATGCTTGGGTGCGAAACCACATAGGAGGCAGGGCGGACGTCTGGTGGTTCTGCGGAGGTAAGACCATTCGACAACTGTTACCTGCTGACTGGACTGGTACTTGTGCACTCATTCAATTGGTCCAACAATTCTACATACTCCCACACCCTGAAACTGAGGGGAGTGTGAGCAAGGGCTCCCACGAGAGGAGCAAGAGGGAAGCTCCCTCTGGTTCATTTGATGATCGCATATACATTGATGCAATTGGGGTCCCTAGAGGGGTCCCTGACCAGTTTAAGGCACGAAATCAGATTGGAGCTGGATTTGAATCATTTTTCTTTTGGAAGGTAACCATAAATAAAAATGTTGATTGGATTAACTATATCTATTATAACCAACAGAGGTTCATTAATTACACCCGAGACGCAGTTTCCGGTTTGGCCGAACAGCTGGATAAAACCAGCCTCATGACCTGGCAAAACAGGATGGCACTGGACATGATCTTAGCTGAAAAGGGTGGGGTATGTAAAATGATCGGACAAGTCTGTTGTACCTTTATCCCCAACAACACAGCTCCTGATGGCAGTGTCACCAGAGCTTTAGAAGGACTCAACTCCTTATCAATGGAACTGACTGGAAACGCAGGCATAGAGGACCATATTACACCCTGGTTTGAACAAGTTTTCGGAAATGGGGTGGAATTCTGAAGTCAGTGTTTGTAGCACTGACAGTGAGATTCGTATGCTTAATCCTGTTTCTTTGTTGTTGTGTTCCATGCCTCCGGATTCTCCTAACGAGGAACCATAGTCAGCACTCCTGGCATACATGCAAGTGCCAGATGACATTGACGAGGAGGCAGGAACCCCAGACGCAGATGATGAGACTCAATCTGACTGGAGGGAAGCCTTTGAACTCATGTACGATGAGGGGTCCATGGTTTAAAGTCAAGTTCCACAGCACCATGACATGACCACACTCAAGTCCGAAGGGCAGTATGGTTCACTGAATTTACTTTGCTTAAGAGAATTGATTTTAATCATTAAGTTTGTGATGATGTCTCACTCCTGTTTTGTTTCTTTGCGTTGCAGGGTCAGCGACTGGACAGGCAGGGTCAGGCTGGAGATGTTGAGTTCGATGGGTTGACCAGCTTAACCTCCGGCATCTTTTTCTACTTTATTTTGGAGTGATTCTATGTTTTGATGTAATCAATTATACTTGGATTTTAAGAATCAGTGTGTTAATCTCCTTTCGATTTATCTGTTTGCAATATTATAATATTCTGTCATTGATTGGACATGTGTGTCAGAAGAAATCAGTTTATATTTTTATCTTTACATGTATCTGCCTTGAATGTGCGCCGCCTTGGCAGAGGGGCGGTCAGGAGGTCTTTTCCCCAGCGATAGGTCATTTAGCCGGATGGTCAAATGTACTTAGGCTAGGTCAGCTGCCTCTGGGTTTTCGCTCCTGACTTAATACAATTCACCTCAAGGTTGATACTTTGAGTTATGCCTATTCAGCATAAACAGGGGGGAATGTTATGGGAATTGTATGTTTTTATTAAGTGTCTATTTTTTAGTTTTATATGTTATGCTTCTGTCTGCTTATGTTCTGTTCTCATGCTATTACAAACATGTCCCTAGTCTAAGCTATTACCACCTGGCCTCTAGGTCGCAGACTGTAGGGGAGTGAACATCCTCCTCCTCCTTCACATTGTGGACTGATATGTATAAAACCCATATGTATTGTTTACTTTGGAAGCAGATTCATCTTGTTGTCATGACATGTCTGTACTTCGCTTCTTCCTTGCAAGGAATAAATCCTGACCATTCATTCTAAATTCAATACAGTCTCACTGTCTCCTCATTATTCTGACGAACAGAATTCTTTTTACAATATAGAATTCTTTTAACACTGGTACTGAAGGTTAAAGTTATAAAAAGTCGAAAAGACAGAAGCAAGTCCTGTGCTGAATGTTGGCTGGATCCCGTCAGAGACGATGCTGCCCTCAAGGCTCACTTTCCATTGCCTGATTCGGTTGCTACCAGTGTCACCTGAAACTGCAAAGTTTTTTAGTGTGTGGAATAAAGTGATACCCAGATCATTCATTCATTCATATATATATATATATATATAATTACTATACATACATAAATAACAAAACAAAGAACTGATTCACACCTCTCTCTTAAAGCAGAACTCTTTTTTTTAAAGATTTGTGAAGCTCCTACAGCTTCCTTCAGTGAGTCACACTGTTATAAATACTCCTACAGCTCCGGACTACAATGCTTACCGTTTTTGGGAAAAGGTTTTCTCCGCCATGACTGGTGATGAAATAATATTATGTATTGTATGTATGTATTTAGCGCCAATTCACACTGTGAGAGGTTGCTATATTGAATTAGCATTAGCAATTTTTCACTCTCTTCTGAAACTGAGCATGAGCATAGCTTGGGTCGGTGCAAGTGCTGTTTTCAGCGTGGAAGTGCCAGAGAGGGTTAGTGCACGCGTCGAACACTCCGCTACAACTCAATTAACCATTGTAAGGATGAACTATTTATGAAGGTAAAAATGTTACTTAGTTCTGCTTTAAAGCTGTCCAGAGGTTAGATCAGAATATCATTTAAAAAAATTTGAACAGACAAGACAATATAATATCTTTGTATAAAGTGCAAGATAAACAAATTGTAAATATAACAGTCAGTGTTTATTCAGGGCACTAATGTCTCAAATGACAATCGAGGATGAATACCTCAAAACACAACTCTGAGCAAAATAAATATGAATAAAACTGGACATACCACAGAGTATGAGACGAGGGGTGGCAGGAAGGGTAAGGGTTCCCTCTATATCAGCTGATGTCTCGTGTTCCTTTCACCAAAAAACAAAACAACACTAATTTGGTTATATTGTTCATCTTAGATTTGTATTCTGTGTGTTTTATAGGCATGCTGGGCAGCCATACAGTATAGACCACGACTAAGACCTGGACTGAGAGACCACAGAGACCTGGACAAAGAGACCACAGAGACCTGGACTGAGAGACCACAGAGACTTGGACTAAGAGACCACAGAGACTTGGACTGAGAGACCACAGAGACCTGGACTGAGAGACCACTGAGACCTGGACTAAGAGACCACAGAGACGGACTGAGAGACCACAGAGACTTGGACTGAGAGACCACAGAGACCTGGACTGAGAGACCACAGAGACCTGGACTGAGAGACCACAGAGACCTGGACTGAGAGACCACAGAGACCTTGACTGAGAGACCACAGAGACTTGGACTGAGAGACCACAGAGACCTGGACTGAGAGACCACAGAGACTTGGACTGAGAGACCACAGAGACCTGGACTGAGAGACCACTGAGACCTGGACTGAGAGACCACTGAGACCTGGACTGAGAGACCACAGAGACTTGGACTGAGAGACCACAGAGACCTGGACTGAGAGACCACTGAGACCTGGACTGAGAGACCACTGAGACCTGGACTAAGAGACCACAGAGACGGACTGAGAGACCACAGAGACTTGGACTGAGAGACCACAGAGACTTGGACTGAGAGACCACAGAGACTTGGACTGAGAGACCACAGAGACCTGGACTGAGAGACCACAGAGACCTGGACTGAGAGACCACAGAGACTTGGACTGAGAGACCACAGAGACCTGGACTGAGAGACCACTGAGACCTGGACTAAGAGACCACTGAGACCTGGACTGAGAGACCACTGAGACCTGGACTGAGAGACCACTGAGACCTGGACTAAGAGACCACAGAGACTTGGACTGAGAGACCACAGAGACTTGGACTGAGAGACCACAGAGACTTGGACTGAGAGACCACAGAGACTTGGACTGAGAGACCACAGAGACCTGGACTAAGAGACCACTGAGACCTGGACTGAGAGACCACAGAGACGGACTGAGAGACCACAGAGACCTGGACTGAGAGACCACAGAGACCTGGACTGAGAGACCACAGAGACCTGGACTAAGAGACCACTGAGACCTGGACTGAGAGACCACAGAGACCTGGACTAAGAGACCACTGAGACCTGGACTGAGAGACCACTGAGACCTGGACTAAGAGACCACTGAGACCTGGACTGAGAGACCACAGAGACTTGGACTGAGAGACCACAGAGACCTGGACTGAGAGACCACAGAGACCTGGACTGAGAGACCACAGAGACCTGGACTAAGAGACCACAGAGACCTGGACTTCGACCTCGATTCAGACCGTGATTTGAATGCCCAATGTCCTATTCTATACAACCCCATGTCTGTGCTGTAGGCTACTTACCTGGGCTAGCAGGACTAAGCCGTCGAGTAGTTCTCACAAGTGTGCCATGAGGAGCTGTAACATAACCATTAATAACCTGTTAATTAATAACATCTTGATAAATGAGAGGAAAATGATGATACTACTTCAAAGGTTATATCACAGTTCTTGAAAGGACATTCAACAATCCTGCCTTCTGTAATATGAACTCCGAGGTGAGCATATAGCATACTCATAGCATCAAATCTGTCACTGCAAAAATTGACATGGCACCTCACATCAATTGGTAACATCTGAATGTTTGAGGTTTAAGGTAAATTGCTGTGAATTTTTACGTGTCTCAAAAACTCCATTGGCGTACTGGATGGTTTGCCACAAATACTGCATGAAGATACCATTGTTGATGTTCTTTCACAGAGGAATCAAATGATCGTGTACTTACTGTTTTTTGACAAACAGGATTTGGATCTGTAAAGTGTAGGAAGAAAACAAAGAATTAGACCTTAACAGAAAACTTACTTAAACTCAAGAAAACACATGATTATGTGGGAAAAAGTGAATAAATGAACAGCACATAAATTTATTTAATAAATTAGGAAACAGTCTTAGGAAACGTAAAAAAAATGCACATTTAACAACAGTGCCACTCTCTCTGATCCTTTAGGCGCCAAAGTTGCCGAATTGATACAAGCAACGTAACAGGAAAAACGGTTTAAGTGCTCAATCATGTTTCCACTCCCTTCCATCAGATGCCAGACACCCTGCACTTTGTTTCTAGACCACTTTTACCATGTTTTGTCTTTTAAAAAATCCCTAAAGAAGACCTCAAACACGTGTCTCTGCTAGCGCCTGAAAAACCTTGGCGCCTAAATTGGTCTGAATTAAATAAAGTACCTTGTTTAGTTAGTCATCAAATGCAGTTACTTGATATGAAAGAGAAAATAGAAAAATGAGGGATTACAGCACTCAAAGTGACTACGTGGAAAGGAGCGAAATAACCTACTAAAGTGCCGCGAGGGTAAAAATTTGTTGAGATTATACACGCAAATCCAGCCGCACATACACATATATGCCGTATACGGAATATATTCTTTAGCATCTGGCTAAGACAAAGTGCTATGTGCGACAAAAAACATAATGTTGATTAATATTGAAATCTTACGTACCAAATAAACAGATGAACAGCCGCAATCAGAAATGGCACATGGAGGTTGTCTCTGCATGCTATAAGCCAGGCCAATTTCCCAGAATTCAAAAAATACAGTATTACACTGTTAGGGCATGGTACTTACCGTGAATTAACATTATGGAACAGTTTGTTTGAATTACATTAGAGTCATGGTAAAAAAAAATGGACCAATGGTTGTATTTTAACAAAACAAATAGTAAAAAAACATTTTAGAATCAGAAGAATCAGAATCAGAATACATGTATTTTAGAAGAACAGTTTATTAATGCTGAAATATTGCCGTAAATTTACAGGCATTTGTTACAGTGCTGGCTTCCTGTCCTCATGACAGATTATAGACAGGTGTAGTTCCACGATCGTTGTGAAAGCATACCATTCTAAAACTAGAAGTGTAACATTATTATACAGAAGTGAAGTAAAGAGTAAATAGTTTCAGAATCACATATTTGTTTCCTGATCAGGAAAAAAATCAACATATGTAAGACTAAATTGTTGGCCTCACATAATTTTTTTTTATTAAATGTAAATGTGAAAATAACTTTGTGCATCACCAACACAGAAATTGTACATTAAATGTACAATAAACGTGTTTGTTTTCAAATACAGTATATCTTAGGTTCTTATTTTTAATAAGATAAGCCAGAGCAAGCTACAGTAGATTATATGCCACTTGCGCTTGGTGCGTAACCTTGGTGACAAAGAGGACCTGCTTCCGTACCATTTTCATATTTTGTGACTTTGTGATTTAGTTTTAGGTTTTTTAGCAGGCAAACTAACGGATGGCCTAACAATTTGCAATTGAAATGAACTAACCTAAAATATTTACTAAACTAAAAAACAACAGTAAAAAAACAGAAACATGAGAAGTGAGTGTGAGGAATATAGATAAATTCATCTATTTATCTTATGTATTAAAGCAAAGGCAATTGTAGTTTTCAAGGTGAAGACATTTTGTCTCTTAATTCTAAGAGACTTATTCAATGTCTGAGTTCAATGGGTACAAGAGCGGAGCTTTATCTCTGGAGGGAGGGGTTTGACCTGAAACTTAAAAGTATTTTCTACAAACAAAACTTTCTAGTCCACTTTAAACCAGGGAACACTCTGCGTCATATACTGCGACAAGATCTCCAAACAGAGTCATGTGGTTTATGCAGTTCAGTGTATTGAGGAGTGCAGTGACCAAAACAACAGCTTCACAGGAGGATATATCAGCACAAATGAGTCAATCCTTTGTTCATGAGGCCAGGGCTGTCCATCCTCTTCAGTTTCAACACTGGAGACAGTAGCCTCTGACATTTATCAGATTTTTAATACTGCAGAGTATGAAGAGTTTGTGATGCTGAGCCTCCACAGATTGTGTTGGTCATGTAACTGCAGGGCTACATCTGATTGGTAAAACACAGTCATGTGGTAGATCTACTGGAGGCAATAAAGCATAGGACATGTAGAATAAATGGTTGAGTCTAGTCAAATGTAACTGAGGAAGAGTAGCGTTACTTCTACACAAATCTACTCAAGTAAATTTAAGACGTATTGTGCAGTAAAACTACTACACATACTGTATAACACTGCGATTAACCATTCCATTAATCGCGATTAAAGTTTTTAATCTTTGCCCAGCACTAATAAAAACCTTTATAATCTCTGAGTTGTGGATTACATTTTGTCCATGGAAAATGCCACGGATTGTCCATTTTACTATTTCCCTCCCTATCAGAGAGCATTACACTTTAAGTGAAGCCTTCCTCGGGTTGCCTTGACTTGCCTATCAAACCCATTTGTAAAGGGGTGGGATGGTCCGCAGAGCACTCACACCCTCTATCTCCTCTCTCCATTACCATAGTCAGCAGCTGTGAAAGGGCAGAGCACAGGGTGCCAGCAGATTCATTACAATGTCACCGCACGCCACACTGGGCCTGATACCCACACAGACTTGCTCATGCTCGCACTATCAATGCAACACGAGCAGCTCTGTGGAACCAGGGTCAAACTGATATGTCACAAGTAGTCACTTCTTACCAACAAGGCACATAGGACGAGCATATGTGTGTGTTAGGTGTCAGAAGAAAGTGTAAACTGTTGCGTGTGCATATTTTTGCATAAGTAGTGTTAAGTAGTGACAAGTCATGACTATGGTGGTTTTAAAACACAGAACAACATTGTGTACTTATTTTCTTTGATGAATGATAAAAATACAAGAGTATGAAAATTGTTACAAAAAACTTTATACATACCTCAATCTTAAGGATTAAAGTGGATGCCGTCCACCTCTTCTAAGTTTGTTAATGTTTATCTTGTCTATATTATTTGTCAATAGCTGTCTTTAGGACTCTGTGAACAACCTGCCCATTCCTGGCATCAATTGACATTCAAAATGCCGCCACACATCCTGGCATCTATCCCGGCCTATCTCCGCTGTCCTGTCTCTTCGTTGCCTCGCAACAAGCGCCACAAGAGATGCAGAAAGAGAGGAGATGTTCTCATCAAATTCTTAGTTTATCCTCCGGTAAATAGGATTCTCGCTGTTCATGGAACAGATTACCAACAGCATTACAGCATATTCCACCACTGCCGCTTTTTGGAATACTCCCAGCTATGTGCTGGGGCATCTCCGCCCTCTCAACTGTGCCATTCTGCAGTCTGAGAGCTGCACAGTGGTAACACCCAATTGCTCTTTTATTCGGAATGATTTTATTTTCTCAAATAATGTGATCTGTTGACTGAGACATGGCTGAAACAGGTGACAACAGCGCTTTCACTGGCTGTTCCTCCTCAGTGCCCCGAACATGTGGTTGTGGTCCGGTTTCTGTATTTAAGGACACATACAACTGTCGCTTAATCCATATCAAATAACTAGCAGTTTTGAGCTGCAGCTATTTATGATTGAGCTGGGATCTCCTGTTCTGTGTGCTGTCTACTGCCCACCTAAAAACTCTTTAGTTTTTAAAGAGTTTTTAAGCTTTTTGAATTCTTTTGATTTAATCAGCTAGGACACACAATGGACCTCATCATCTCTCATAAACTCAATAAAAAGAGAAATATGTCACACTTCTCTGATCACCAAAATATTTGAATTCACAATTCCTGCTCCTGCAACTAAGTTACTCCAGCCTGTTGCCATCATTACCCCCTCCACAGCTGGAAAATTTGCAGCTGCCTTTATAAACAGTAGTTTATACACCCAGGTTGATCAGGCCTCTCCTCCGTGCCCAGACTTTATCTCCATTTACCACTCCTCCTGCTCAGAGATCTTGGACTTTGTTGCGCCTTTTAGGCGTAAATCAACAAGAACTGCACTGATCTCTGGCTGAATGACAATACTGACACCTTTAGACAGGAAAGATAGACTTCATAATAATAATAATAATAATAATAATTAAAGCCGCAAGCGGCGATAAAGGCCCTCGCCTCCCTTGAGACCGCGGGGACACATATATTCGGAGGATTGCATGTCGTGCTTTAAAGCAAATTTGGAGCTGTTTAGATGAAAACCCTTTAGCACAAAGTGTACGATTTAGGTGGTCATGTATTCCACCCAACATTTTCTGTTGAGAAGGATCCTGGCAATTGGGAAATGGCATTTATTTCCCAATAGTTGCCTCTTCACAGACTCATTACGACCACAGCCACAAATCTATCAAAAAACAAATTGATAACTTTTTTTTGCACACGTGTCTAGATGATACTCACCAAATTTGGAGCTGTTTAGATGAAAAGCCTTTAGACACAAGGGTGCAATTTAGGTGGTCACGCATACACCCAACATAGTAGATTTCCTGTTGAGTTTACGATATGGCTGTAATACATTTTTCTGTTCGCCCTGAGGTGTCCTATGGATGTACCAAGTTTCATTTTTCTACGTTGGAAAAAAGTTACTTTCACTTTCCATAGGCCCAATGTATTTTGACTTTTGTAGGGATCGCCACTGAGTCATTTTTCATATTTTTTTCAGCGACTTCAAATACATAAATTTTTCGCGAGCTTGAAGTCTGGGACCAATAAAAATGACTTTTAGTTGCACGTTTACTGGGTCAAATTGAGGATCATTTTGCAGAAAAATTATAATAAAAAAATATACCAAATTATAATAAAATAAAATATAACTCGAGCAAAAAGTCTAGAAAAACGCTTGTCTATTTTACATACATGTGTTTAGCTCATTTTGCCCAAGTTTGGTGTGTGTGTGGAATGAAGCAGCTATTTTCTGAGTTCTTTTAAAAAGAGGTGTATTTTAAGTCGGTTCACATTTTCAATTCAAAATGGCCGCCTTCCCGTGTGTGATAGGGTGTGGTCCCCATTGGCTTTTTGTTCATAAGCCCATGCTGGATGTGTGTACCAAGTTTCATTTGCCTACGACAAACTAAAATTTTCACTTCCCATTGACTTTTTCCAAATATTTGGGACGTTGCTATGGCAACACATTTATAGATAGGGGTGGTTGTCATTGGCTTTTATGCTCGTCATAACATAAGAGATGTGTGTACCAAATTTTATGTCTCTATGACAAACTAAATTCTTGGGTCCCATTATAAGTTTGTAGGGGCGCTGGAGAGCCATTTCTAAAGATAACCCTTTTATTTACATATTTTTGTGTTCAGGTCATGAATGTGCACAAACGCCTTTTTTGGGTCCAACTCGATCCGAGAAGCCGTTTGAGAGTTAAGAGACGTTTTATTTTCACAAAAATGGCCACCTCGTTACAGGCTTGCCACACCCATACCCGATAAGATATCAACAACAAAGTCACAACTTTGGTTGGCACACGTGTCTAGATGATACTCACCAAATTTGGGGCCATTTAGATTAAAACACAATGATTTGCATCTTTCTGCGCAAGTGCGAATTTAGTGGCGCGCCTTTCACCCCACATGGTGGACTTCCTGTTAAGTTTAGGGTGTGACTGTCATTGACTTTTCTGTTTGCCCTGAGGTGTCCTATGGATATACCAAGTTTCATTTTTCTACGTTGGAAAAAGTTACTTTCACTTTCCATAGGCCCAATGTATTTTGACTTTTCTAGGGGCCGCCACTGAGTCATTTTTCGTATTTTTTTCGGGGACTTCAAATACATAAATTTTTGCCGGGCTTGAAGTCTGGGACCAATAAAAATGACTTTTAGTTGTTCGTTTACTGGGTTAAATTGAGGATCATTTTGCAGAAAAATTATAATATATAGAATTATAATAAAAAAAATATAACTCGAGCAAAAAGTCTAGAAAAACACTTGTCTCTTTTACATACATGTGTTTAGCTCATTTTGCCCAAGTTTGGTGTCTGTGGAATGAAGCAGCTTTTTCTGTGTACTTTTAAAAAGAGGTGTATTTTAAGTCGGTTCACATTTTCAATTCAAAATGGCCGCCTTCCTGTGTGTGATAGGGTGTGGTCCCCATTGGCTTTTTGTTCATAAGCCCATGGTGGATGTGTGTACCAAGTTTTATTTGCCTACAACAAACTAAAAATTTCACTTCCCATTGACTTTTTCACATTTTTGGGACGTTGCTATGGCAACACATTTATAGATAGGGGGTGGTTTTCATTGGCTTTTATGCTCGTCATGACATAAGAGATGTGTGTACCAAATTTTATGTCTCTATGACAAACTAAATTCTTGGGTCCATTATAAGTTTGTAGGGGCGCTGGAGAGCCATTTCTAAAGATAACCCTTTTATTTACATATTTTTTGTTCAGGTCATGAATGTGCACAAACGCCTTTTTAGGTCCAACTCGATCCGAGAAGGCGTTTGAGAGTTAAGAGACCGTTTTATTTTCACAAAAATGGCCACCTCGTTACAGGCTTGCCACACCCATACCCGATAAGATATCAAAAACAAAGTCACAACTTTGGTTGGCACACGTGTCTAGATGATACTCACCAAATTTGGGGCCATTTAGATTAAAACACAATGATTTGCATCTTTCTGCGCAAGTGCGATTTTAGTGGCGCGTTTCACCCACATGGCGGACTTCCTGTTTAGTTTAGGTGTGACTGTCATTGACTTTTCTGTTTGCCCTGAGGTGTCCTATGGATATACCAAGTTTCATTTTTCTACGTTGGAAAAAGTTACTTTCACTTTCCATAGGCCCAATGTATTTTGATTTTGTAGGGTCGCCACTGAGTCATTTTTCATATTTTTTTCGCGACTTCAAATACATAAATTTTTCGCCGAGCTTGAAGTCTGGGACCAATAAAATGACTTTTCGTGCATGTTCACTGGGTCAAATTTAGGATCATTGGGTCGGAAAAAAAAAAAAAAAAAAAAAAAAAAATCCGAGCAAAAACAATAGGCCCTCCCGGTCATCACCGGCTCGGGCCTAATTAAAGCCGCAAGCGGCGATAAAGGCCCTCGCCTCCCTTGAGACAGCGGGGACACATATATTCGGAGGATTGCATGTCGTGCTTTAAAGCAAATTTGGAGCTGTTTAGATGAAAACCCTTTAGCACAAAGTGTACGATTTAGGTGGTCATGTATTCCACCCAACATTTTCTGTTGAGAAGGATCCTGGCAATTGGGAAATGGCATTTATTTCCCAATAGTTGCCTCTTCACAGACTCATTACGACCACAGCCACAAATCTATCAAAACAAATTGATAACTTTTTTTGCACACGTGTCTAGATGATACTCACCAAATTTGGAGCTGTTTAGATGAAAAGCCTTTAGACACAAGGGGTGCAATTTAGGTGGTCACGCATACACCCAACATAGTAGATTTCCTGTTGAGTTTACGATATGGCTGTAATACATTTTTCTGTTCGCCCTGAGGTGTCCCAAGTTTCATTTTCTACGTTGGAAAAAGTTACTTTCACTTTCCATAGGCCCAATGTATTTTGACTTTTGTAGGGTCGCCACTGAGTCATTTTTCATTTTTTTCGCGACTTCAAATACATAAATTTTTCACGAGCTTGAAGTCTGGGACCAATAAAAATGACTTTTAGTTGCACGTTTACTGGGTCAAATTGAGGATCATTTTGCAGAAAAATTATAATAAAAAAATATACCAAATTATAATAAAATAAAATATAACTCGAGCAAAAAGTCTAGAAAAACGCTTGTCTATTTTACATGTGTTTAGCTCATTTTGCCCAAGTTTGGTGTCTGTGGAATGAAGCAGCTTTTTCTGTGTTCTTTTAAAAAGAGGTGTATTTTAAGTCGGTTCACATTTTCAATTCAAAATGGCCGCCTTCCGTGTGTGATAGTGTGGTCCCCATTGGCTTTTGTTCATAAGCCCATGCTGGATGTGTGTACCAAGTTTTATTTGCCTACAACAAACTAAAAATTTCACTTCCCATTGACTTTTTCACATTTTTGGGACGTTGCTATGGCAACACATTTATAGATAGGGTGGTTGTCATTGGCTTTTATGCTCGTCATGACATAAGAGATGTGTGTACAAAATTTTATGTCTCTATGACAAACTAAATTCTTGGGTCCATTATACATTTACATTTTACATTTATTCATTTAGCAGACGCTTTTATCCAAAGCGACTTACATTACATTACATTACATTACCAGTGTTACAGTCACTGGAGGCAAGGTGGGTTAAGTGTCTTGCCCAAGGACACAACGACAGTATGAACTGTGGGGAGAGTGGGAATCGAACCGCCTACCTTCCGGTTGAAAGACGACCGCTCTACCCACTGAGCTACTGCCGCCCCCATTATAAGTTTGTAGGGGGCGCTGGAGAGCCATTTCTAAAGATAACCCTTTTATTTACATATTTTTTTGTTCAGGTCATGAATGTGCACAAACGCCTTTTTAGGTCCAACTCGATCCGAGAAGGCGTTTGAGAGTTAAGAGACGTTTTATTTTCACAAAAATGGCCACCTCGTTACAGGCTTGCCACACCCATACCCGATAAGATATCAAAAACAAAGTCACAACTTTGGTTGGCACACGTGTCTAGATGATACTCACCAAATTTGGGGCCATTTAGATTAAAACACAATGATTTGCATCTTTCTGCGCAAGTGCGATTTTAGTGGCGGCGTTTCACCCCACATGGCGGACTTCCTGTTTAGTTTAGGGTGTGACTGTCATTGACTTTTCTGTTTGCCCTGAGGTGTCCTATGGATATACCAAGTTTCATTTTTCTACGTTGGAAAAAGTTACTTTCACTTTCCATAGGCCCAATGTATTTTGATTTTGTAGGGGTCGCCACTGAGTCATTTTTCATATTTTTTTCGACTTCAAATACATAAATTTTTTGAGCTTGAAGTCTGGGACCAATAAAATGACTTTTCGTGCATGTTCACTGGGTCAAATTTAGGATCATTGGGTCGGAAGAAAAAAAAAAAAAAAAAAATCCGAGCAAAAACAATAGGCCCTCCCGGTCATCACCGGCTCGGGCCTAATTAAAGCCGCAAGCGGCGATAAAGGCCCTCGCCTCCCTTGAGACCGCTGAGGACACATATATTCGGAGGATTGCATGTCGTGCTTTAAAGCAAATTTGGAGCTGTTTAGATGAAAACCCTTTAGCACAAAGTGTACGATTTAGGTGGTCATGTATTCCACCCAACATTTTCTGTTGAGAAGGATCCTGGCAATTGGGAAATGGCATTTATTTCCCAATAGTTGCCTCTTCACAGACTCATTACGACCACAGCCACAAATCTATCAAAAAACAAATTGATAACTTTTTTTTGCACACGTGTCTAGATGATACTCACCAAATTTGGAGCTGTTTAGATGAAAAGCCTTTAGACACAAGGGTGCAATTTAGGTGGTCACGCATACACCCAACATAGTAGATTTCCTGTTGAGTTTACGATATGGCTGTAATACATTTTTCTGTTCGCCCTGAGGTGTCCCAAGTTTCATTTTTCTACGTTGGAAAAAAGTTACTTTCACTTTCCATAGGCCCAATGTATTTTGACTTTTGTAGGGTCGCCACTGAGTCATTTTTCATTTTTTTTTTTCAAATACATAAATTTTTCGCCGAGCTTGAAGTCTGGGACCAATAAAAATGACTTTTAGTTGCACGTTTACTGGGTCAAATTGAGGATCATTTTGCAGAAAAATTATAATAAAAAAATATACCAAATTATAATAAAATAAAATATAACTCGAGCAAAAAAGTCTAGAAAAACGCTTGTCTATTTTACATACATGTGTTTAGCTCATTTTGCCCAAGTTTGGTGTCTGTGGAATGAAGCAGCTTTTTCTGTGTTCTTTTAAAAAGAGGTGTATTTTAAGTCGGTTCACATTTTCAATTCAAAATGGCCGCCTTCCCGTGTGTGATAGGGTGTGGTCCCCATTGGCTTTTTGTTCATAAGCCCATGCTGGATGTGTGTACCAAGTTTTATTTGCCTACAACAAACTAAAAATTTCACTTCCCATTGACTTTTTCACATTTTTGGGACGTTGCTATGGCAACACATTTATAGATAGGGGTGGTTGTCATTGGCTTTTATGCTCGTCATGACATAAGAGATGTGTGTACAAAATTTTATGTCTCTATGACAAACTAAATTCTTGGGTCCATTATAAGTTTGTAGGGGCGCTGGAGAGCCATTTCTAAAGATAACCCTTTTATTTACATATTTTTTGTTCAGGTCATGAATGTGCACAAACGCCTTTTTGGGTCCAACTCGATCCGAGAAGGCGTTTGAGAGTTAAGAGAGGCGTTTTATTTTCACAAAAATGGCCACCTCGTTACAGGCTTGCCACACCCATACCCGATAAGATATCAAAAACAAAGTCACAACTTTGGTTGGCACACGTGTCTAGATGATACTCACCAAATTTGGGGCCATTTAGATTAAAACACAATGATTTGCATCTTTCTGCGAGTGCGATTTTAGTGGCGCGTTTCACACATGGCGGACTTCCTGTTGAGTTTAGGGTGTGACTGTCATTGACTTTTCTGTTTGCCCTGAGGTGTCCTATGGATATACCAAGTTTCATTTTTCTACGTTGGAAAAAAGTTACTTTCACTTTCCATAGGCCCAATGTATTTTGATTTTGTAGGGGTCGCCACTGAGTCATTTTTCGTATTTTTTTCGACTTCAAATACATAAATTTTTCGCCGAGCTTGAAGTCTGGGACCAATAAAATGACTTTTCGTGCATGTTCACTGGGTCAAATTTAGGATCATAGGTGGAAAAGAAAAATAAAAAATAATAAAAAAATTAAAAAAAAAAAAAAAAATCCGAGCAAAAACAATAGGCCCTCCCGGTCATCACCGGCTCGGGCCTAATTAAAGCCACAAGCGGCGATAAAGGCCCTCACCTCCCTTGAGACCGCGGGGACACATGCACTCGGAGGATTGCATTTTGTGCTTTAAAGCGTAAACTTCACGGTAATGTCAATAACCGGGCCTGTGCTACTGCTTGAATCTTCTTCTGGCTGGAGCCTGCTTCATCACCTCGGGCCTGTGCTACTGCTGGAGCCTGCTACACCACCTTGTAATTTAGAGTTAAAGGTCTCCACAATCCTTGGATATCAACATAATCCTTGTGTTGATATGCAAGGATTCAACTGTAATACTGAGTGTGACCAGCAGAGGGAACTAGCTACCAAGAGGGGACCGGGAAGAAGGGGTAGAAGAAATATGTGGATGATATGGTTCGTACAATAAAAAGTTTGGACAAGCTTACAGTGTAGTTAATAAACCAAGTTTCATTTAATTTAAAGAAACAACACATGGTACCAGGAGTAAACCGCTTTTGTCAAGCTTCAGTTCAACTCGTAAAATGGATGTTTTGAAGCCACCGGAGGGACTGAAACTGGTGGGTAATGTGGACAGTAATTGGCGGTCTTTTAAGCAACACTTCGAGTTGTATATGGCTGCCATAGGACTGGACAATAAACCTGACGCCAGGAAGATTGCGTTGCTACTTACGGTAGCGGGTCCCCAACACATTCGAGTTCGGCGAAGATGAAGACAAAGTGAAGTACGAAACCATAAAAAATAAATTGAGTGCATATTGCTCACCACAGAAGAACATAGTGTATGAGAGATATGTGTTCCGGTCACGAATGCAGCAGCCTGACGAAACTTTTGATTGCTTTGTGACTGATTTAAAGCTTAAAGCGCAGTCATGTGATTTTGGAGATCTCAAAGATTCTATGATCCGCGATCAAATTGTCTATGGAATCCAAGATAAAAGGATAAGAGAGAGGCTTTTAAGAGATGCTAAACTGACTCTGGAAGAAGCAGAGAGGCTATGTCATGCAAATGACAATGCAAACGCAAAGTCGTTTAATGAAGTGAATGCCACGGCAATACATAACAGTGCAAGGGTAGCTGTAGTAAAAAATAAAACGAAAAAGTTTGCTCCTCAAAAGAATAACAGAGAAGATGCAGCAGCATATTCCTGCAAACGATGTGGTAGCAGACATGAGCCCCGACAGTGCCCTGCATATGGCAAAAGATGTGCAAAATGCAATGGAAAAAATCATTTTGCAAAACAGTGCTTATCAAAAGACAAGCCCAAGTCAGTGAGGCTAGTTGAAGATACTGACCTAAGTGAAACTTTCTTTGTTGGAATGGTATCATGTAACAATGTAAAAGATGATGCCATTGAGGAAAATGTTAAGCACTTAGAAAAGGAAGATACATGGATTGTGTCTTTACCAATCAATGGAACTTTGGTGGCACTGAGGATTGATACGGGTGCACAAGCAAATTTGATCAGCATGACAGAAATAAAGGCCATGAAAGAAAAGCCTAAAATAACAATGAAACCAGTGCAACTGAAAGACTACAATGGAAAAGAAATAGAAAGCAAAGGTCAGTGCAGACTGAGAGTGACAGTAAAGGACAAAAGCCACAATATACTGTTCTCTGTTGTACCTGAGGGCCGGGAGTCACTGCTCGGTGGAGTTTCCTCAAAGAAATTGAACCTGGTAAGGAGAGTATACCATATTAACTGCTCAGAAGCAGTAAGTGTAAAAACAGGAACAGTTGAGTCAATTGTGCATTGTTACTCTGACATTTTTAAAGGTCTAGGGTGTCTTCCATGCACTTACAAAATTAGACTCAAAGAGGATACAGCACCAGTGATACATGCACCAAGAAGAGTTCCTGCTCCACTTCGAGAGCGACTAAAAAAGGAACTGGAAAGGATGTGTCAATTAAAAGTCATAACAAAAGTGGAAGAGCCAACAGAGTGGGTAAACTCAATGGTGTGCGTCGACAAAAGAATGCAAGCAAAGAACTGAGAATATGCATGGATCCAAAAGATTTAAATCAAAACATAAGACGTGAGCACTACCAGATACCAAAACGAGAAGAAATCGCAAGTGAGATGGCAGGAGCAAGGTACTTCTCAAAGCTAGATGCAGCACAGGGATTTTGGCAAATCAAGTTGGATGATGAGAGTTCAAGATATTGCACATTCAATACGCCTTTTGGGAGATATAGATTCCTTAGAATGCCGTTTGGCATTATCTCGGCATCTGAAATATATCATCGAGCAATGGACAATATGCTAGAGGGCCTAGAAGGGGTTCGTTGCTATGTAGATGATGTAGTGATCTGGGGATCCACACTACTAGAGCACAATGAAAGACTGACAAAAGTGCTCCAAAGGGTGCGTGAGAATGGATTAAAGTTGAACAGCGCCAAATGTAAATTTGGTGTGCAAGAAATAACGTTCCTTGGAGACAAGCTCTCTTCTCAAGGGATAGAGCCAGATGAAAGGAAAATAAAAGCTATTTTAGGCATGCCGCGCCCATCAGACAAGAAAGGGGTGCTCCGAATAATGGGAATGATAAATTTTATTGGGAAGTTCATACCCAATTTATCAGTGAAAACATCAGCACTGAGAGAACTTCTCCATAACTCAAATGAGTTCAAGTGGACTTCAAGAAATGAGAGAGAATGGAATGAATTAAAGATGACGCTAACAAACGCACCCGTGCTAGCGTATTATGATCACAACAAGAGACTCAAGATTTCAACAGATGCGTCGAAGGACGGACTGGGAGCTGTCTTGTTACAGCTAGAAGGAGATAGCTGGAAGCCAGTTGCTTACGCTTCTAGGTCAATGACAAAGACTGAAACAAGATACGCGCAAATTGAAAAGGAATGTCTTGGACTAGCTTATGGATTACAGATCTTTCATTGTTATGTATATGGACTTCCTACATTCACTGTTGAAACAGATCATCGTCTCTCGTGGCAATCATAAAAAAATCTCAATGAGATGTCACCAAGAATTCAGCGGCTCATCATGAAACTGCAAAGGTATGATTTTGAGCTGATATATACACCAGGCAAGCACTTAGTGCTAGCAGATGCGCTATCACGAGCACCAGAGATGAGTAATGCTTGCTCCACTGAAAAAGAGGTTGAGAATCATGTCAACATGATCTTAGAGTACTTACCTGTATCTCAAGTTAAAGCAAAAGAGATTAGTGACAAAACAGTAAAAGATGAAGAGCTACAAACAGTGATGGAAAACATTCACAGTGGCTGGCCCAAGGGTCCTGTCCGAACTATTATCATATAAGATCAGAGCTAAGTGTGGCAGATGGACTGTTATTGAGAGACTGTAGAATTGTCATTCCACACAGCCTAAGGCCAGAGATACTTGGAGGCTACGAGGACACCTTGGTATTGAGAAATGTAAAAGGAGGGCAAGGAATGCTGTGTATTGGCCCGGCATCAACAAGGAAATTGAAAACATGATAGGAAAATGTGAAACATGTAACAAATACCAGAGCAAACAGGCTAGGGAGCCCATGTTGGTTCAAGACCTCCCCACTGCTCCTTGGGAGAAAGTTGGAACAGATTTGTTTCATTGTAATGGCAAAGACTATCTCTTAGTGATAGATTACTATTCAAACTTTCCTGAAATTGCTCAGCTCACAAGTGCAACCTCCAGCAGTGTCATTACTCATAGCAAGTCCATTTTTGCCCGGCATGGGATACCAAAGACTGTAGTGAGTGACAATGGTCCTTGTTATAACAGCAAGGAATGGCAACAGTTTACAAGGCAATATGGATTTCACCATGTCACTTCTAGCCCACAGCATGCACAGGCAAATGGCAAAGCTGAAAAAGGAGTGCATATCATCAAACAACTTCTCAAAAAGGCCACAGACAGCAAGTCGGATCCTTATTTAGCTCTACTATGCTACAGAGCGGCCCCACCTGAATGTGGTTTATCCCCAGCAGAATTGTTGATGAATCGCAAGTTAAGCACCACCCTACCTTGCTATGCAGACATCAAAAAGAATGCTGAGAGACAAACAAAACTGGAGAACATGAAATGGAAACAAAAACAACGCTATGACAAGTCTACCAAAATCCTCAGACCACTTGCCAAAGATGATGTGGTGCGTATCCAAGACCAGAATGTATGGAACCGAAAGCTACTGTTCTCCAGGAGGTCGGACCGAGATCATATGAAGTAAGGACTGAGGAGGGTCACGTGCTCAGAAGGAATCGTCGCAACCTTCTAAGAACAAAAGAAACTTTCAGAGAAACAGAAAGTGAAGATGGAATTCCTTCAGTGCCACATGCAGAAACAGTGCCAGACCTGAAATCAGATGAACGTGTGGATGAGGACACAAGTGATGGTCACTCAGGGTCACCTGTTCTGAGGAGATCTGAGTGTCAAGTTAAAAAAACAGTCAGACTCGATCTGTGAATCAAGGGACTAAATAAGTGATGTTCTCATGTTGTGTTAAAAAAAAACAAAAAAAAAAAAAAAGGTTCATTTGTTTCAAAGAATTTTGTTAGAAAGCATTAGTGATTTGTTCAGTTGAATACGACCCAGCGTGATAGATAGATAGATAGATAGATAGATAGATAGATAGATAGATAGATAGATAGATAGATAGATAGATAGATAGATAGATAGATATATATATATATATATATATATATATATATATATATATATATTGAAGGTATGTTTTTGTTCATAGTTTCAAAGAAAGGGGGATGTGTTGATATGCAAGGATTCAACTGTAATACTGAGTGTGACCAGCAGAGGGAACTAGCTACCAAGAGGGGACCGGGAAGAAGGGGTAGAAGAAATATGTGGATGATATGGTTCGTACAATAAAAAGTTTGGACAAGCTTACAGTGTAGTTAATAAACCAAGTTTCATTTAATTTAAAGAAACAACACAGTTTTCCTGGGAGCTGTCTGAACTTTTGAAAATAATAGATTATGCTTGGGCTAAGGCGAGAAAAACAAAGTACTGGCTGGAGATTTGAGATGACTCAGGAATCGCTGCACCCCTCTGTTAAAAAAGGCAAAATGTAAATATTACTTGTCTAAAAGTACAAGTTTAAAAGTTTCAAAGGATTCTGAGGCGTTTTCTAAGACTCTAGCCTTGGCTCTGGAGGGGCCTCCTCTAAAGGAAGGATCCTGGCAATTGGGAAATGGCATTTATTTTCCGAAAAAATGGCTGCCTCTTCACAGACTCATTACGACCACAGCCACAAATTTATCAAAAAACTAATTAATACATTTTTTGGCACACGTGTCTAGATGATACTCACCAAATTTGGAGCTGTTTAAATGAAAAGCCTTTAGCACAAGGGGTGCGATTTAGGTGGTCACGCATTCCACCCAACATAGTAGATTTCCTGTTGAGTTTATGGTATGGCTGTAATAAACTTTTCTGTTTGCCCTGAGGTTTCCTATGGATGTACCAAGTTTTGTATTCCTACATTGGAAAAATTTACTTTCATTTTCCATAGGCCCAATGTATTTTGACTTTTCTAGAGGTCGCCACTAAGTCATTTTTCGTATTTTCTTTTCGGGGACTTCAAATACATAAATTTTTCGCCGGGCTTGAAGTCTGGGACCAATAAAAATGACTTTTAGTTGCATGTTTACTGGGTCAAATTGAGGATCATTTTGCAGAAAAATTATAATAAAAAATATATACCAAATTATAATAAAAAAAATATAACTCGAGCAAAAAAGTCTAGAAAAACACTTGTCTATTTTACATACATGTGTTTAGCTCATTTTGCCCAAGTTTGGTGTCTGTGGAATGAAGCAGCTATTTTCTGTTGTTTTTTAAAAGAGAGGTAAGTCGGTTCACATTTTCAATTCAAAATGGCCACCTTCCGGTGTGTGATAGGGTGTGGTCCCCATTGGCTTTTTTGTTCATAAGCCCATGGTGGATGTGTGTACCAAGTTTCATTTGCCTAAAAATTTCACTTCCCATTGACTTTTTCCACATATTTGGGACGTTGCTATGGCAACACATTTATAGATAGGGGGTGGCTGTCATTGGCTTTTATGCTCGTCATGACATAAGAGATGTGTGTACCAAATTTCATGTCTCTATGACAAACTAAATTCTTGGGTCCCATTATAAGTTTGTAGGGGGCGCTGGAGAGCCATTTCTAAAGATAACCCTTTTATTTACATATCTTTGTGTTCAGGTCATGAATGTGCACAAACGCCTTTTTGGGTCCAACTCGATCCGAGAAGGCATTTGAGGGTTAAGAGACATTTTATTTTCACAAAAATGGCCACCTCGTTACAGGCTTGCCACACCCATACCCGATAAGATATCATAAACAAAGTCACAACTTTGGTGTGCACACGTGTCTAGATGATACTCACTAAATTTGGGGCCATTTAGATTATTATTATTATTATTATTTTAGATCATTTTGCAGAAAAAAATAAAATAAAATCCAAGCAAAAACAATAGGCCCTCCCGGTCATCACCGGCTCGGGCCTAAAAATAACCTGAGCAAAAACAATAGGCCCTCCCGGTCATCACCGGCTCGGGCCTAATAATAATACATTTTATTTCTAGGCGCCTTTCAGGACCCATTAATCTATAACATGCATATGCATAAAATCCAATAAATAATATATAAAAGTGAAATCATAATAGTGATTGTAGGTATTGTAGGCTATTGAAAATACATAGGTTTTTAGACGTGATTTGAAGATAACCAGAGATGTTATTGTACAGTGTTGTGAGAGGCCGTTCCAGTGTATATGAAAAAGGTTTGTGAGGTAGGGGGGGGTCAGGTTGTGAAGGGCTTTGAATGTTAAAAACATTAAAATATAAATTCGTTAGTGGATAGGAAGCCAGTGGAGGTGCTTGAGAACAGGGTTGATGTGTTGTGTGGAGATGATGCGGGCGGCTGAGTTTTTAAGCAGTTGGAGTTAATGGGGCGCAGTGGCTCAGTGGTAGAGCAGTTGACCTACACCTGGAAGGTTGGCGGTTCGATTCCTGCTCTCATACTGTTGTTGTGTACAAGACACTTAACCCTCGTTGCCTAAGAATTGTGAGAATGTTGGGAAATTAGCCTAAGGCTACAATCTGGCATGTACAGAATACGTTCATGTGGCTGTGTCTCATGTTGTGGAAATGGTAGTCCGGTGATGTTGTATATTTGAACCATTGAAGCACTCACCCTCACAATCTAATTCAATGAATATAACTATTGTTAATAAATCACATATTTAACTTTATTTTTTTTTTATTACAGTTACACATTTTTTTTTTTTTTTATTCTTGGCAACATGACCTACAAACAAAAGGCATATTTTAAATGTTTAACTGTAACTTTCATTTAGGCCTTAATTTTTTTTAATTAACACAAAGGAAAAATAAATAGCCTGTAGTAATGAGATGGGTGACCTTGCTTGTTAGAACAATATTTGTATGTGTGGCTTTATGTTACATACAGCCATGCAAAGATCATTCTCAACTCGCACAGATATAGATGCAAATGAACACAGTACATTGGTGACAGATTTTGATATCTGCGGGTATTCTGTGGCCTCTGACAACAGAAAACTCCTCCAGTGTTGCGAAAACAAATCGCAATGTGTGGTTTGAAGATAGATCCAGAAGGGCATCCTGCTCCGATGGCAGGTGTTGTGTGGAGGAGGCAGTGAAAGGCTGATGTATCCAGTTGTGCTTGCCCAGTGCGTCATCTTGTGGGAAGTACTTATTAAAACCTTCACAGAGGCTCTTGAGGTGCATGGCTATTACATCTTTAAGTGTTTGGATGCTTATTTTATTGTTGTCCATGTTATGTCAGGGAACATATCAACACAGCCTTCATCCATGCACAAAGCCCATTGCTGTAGTTTTCTTTTAAATGATAAAATTTTGTCAAGACAGCGGAAAGACATCTGGGTTTGAGGACCCACTCAGGGTTAGTAAGATTGTAAGCAAGGGGAATAGTCTAATAAAAACTTCTTTGCGCAGCTCTTGTCAGTCTTGTTAGTACTTAGCTACCTAACATTGTTAGCCACCTAACATTGTTGTGAAAACAGTAAAGCTTCATGTTTGGTTCCCATTTCACAACAAAGTGTTTCTAAAAGTCTGTTTTGCACTGGCCGGGACTTGACCCATTAAAACTGACCCTGTTTTTGGTGTGTCTACTCAAAAGGACATAGTACACAGTAAATTGACTGTATCTATGTTACTGCAAGGTGTTTCAATAATCCTGGTGTCATTTTTCCTTTTTGAATGAATATCCCTTTAGATGAAGGCAGTTACAGCTCAAACACTATTTCAAAAAGCCACACATGTCAACATTACCTGCACCAAATATAATTCTTCTAATGTGAAACAAACCAAAACTTTTAAGATTTTAGTATAAAATGGTCAGGCGGACTCTCCATTATAAACAAAAGGGCAGAGTTTGGCACAGTTTGACACCACCTGTTTTTATTTGTTTGCCGTTTGGTCTGTGTTTGGAGTAAATGTAAATGGCGTGTAGCTGAGCCTCCGCTGATCAATTTTATGTGCCGCTTTGCCATATTAGGCTTGGGGGTGTGTAGTGTATCATGCTGTTTGTTTGTGACATGTAACATGCCCCCCAATTGGGGGTCTTGGGCTTAACTGACGTCTGGAAAACATTGTGAAGCTCTGATTCAAGTCATTTACTCACAAGCGCTTTCCTGTGGATCATGCAGTGCGAAAGCCCACGTCTGGGAGGTGACTCTGCATGTTAAGTTTTTGCACTGCATGATCCACAGGAAAGCGCTAGGAGAGACTATAGCTACGGGCCCGATGATGAGGGCTGGGAACACAGAAGAGATCTGGAAGTTTATTGTAGCGGCCCTTAGCGCTATAGAAATGCGGTTTAGAATAGTAGTTATTGTTAGGCTAGATGTATAGACTCAGAAGATCAGGTTTGAATGAGAATGTAGAGAGTGCGGCCAACCACAGATGGCTTGTTGCATCCAGCTTAGCCGACGTCAGAAGTGGGTTATTGTCGGTTACCACGGTGAAGCTAGTACCATACAAGAAATCTTGAAATTTTTCAGTAACACTCCATTTTAGTGCTAAAAATTCAAGCTTGTGTGCTGGATATCGGCTCTCACTGGCTGTTAGGCCTCGACTGGCATAGGCAATTACTCTGAGTTCTCCATCTTGCTCTTGATAGAGTGCTGCACCAAGCCCTGTGGTGCTGGCATCTGTGTGAAGGATGTATGGGCAATTGGGGTCTGCAAACCCTAGAACTGGTGCACTAGTGAGTTTCTCCACCAGTGTTGTGAAAGCATGCTGACATTCGAACTCCACCTGGGACCGAACGGTTGCTTTAGATCAACTTGATGTTTAGAGCCTTGAGCCCTATAGGGTCTCCGAGAGAACGAATGTCCGCGTGTCAAGTCATTGAGAGGCTTAGCAATGGCTGAGTACCCCTTGATGAAGCGACGGTAATAGCCTGCAAAGCCCAGAAAAGGTAATGTTTTAAGGTTTGTTGGAATTGGCCAGGATTTGAGTGCAGATATTTTGTCTGGGTCAGTCTCAACGCCTTTTTCTGAAACAATGTGTCCCAAGTATTTGACCGATGTTTGAAAGAATTTGCACTTCTCGGGTGAAAGTTTCAGCCCATACTCTTTCAGACGACTCAGTACCCTTAGCAGACGGCTCTCATGTTCCTCTAGTGAATTGGAAAAAATGATCAGGTCATCCAAAAACACTAGGACCTCTTTCAAATGAAGGTCACCCATACACTTCTTCATCAATCTCTGGAAAGTTGAAGGCGCGTTGGTGACTCCCTGGGGCATCCAGTTGAATTCCCAGAATCCCAGGGGTGTAACAAAAGCCGTTTTGGGTTTATCTGCCTCATTCATTTCAATTTGGTAATAGCCCGACTTGAGGTCCAAGACTGAAAACCATTTTGATCCAGTAAGTGCTGAAAATGATTCCTCCAAATTGGGTAATGCGTAGGCATCTTTGACAGTTTGTAAATTGAGCTTACGATAGTCAATACAAAGTCGAATGTCCCCATTTTTCTTTTTCACAACGACAATTGGTGAAGAAAAAGGTGACTCAGACTCTCGTATGACTCCATCATCTAGTCGTTCTCTCAGATGATTCCGGACTGCCTCTATATCCTGAGGGTGAATGGGTCTTGCTCGGTGCTTGAATGAGGTGTTGTCATGCAGATTGATGTGATGTTTTACATGACTAGTGCAGCCGAAATCCATGTTATGATGTGAAAACACATCGGACATGGCATTTAACTTGGTCCTGACCCTTTCTTTCCACTCTGGCGGTAAAGGTGACTCACCAAAATCAAAGTTCAGGGGCTTTTCTGGTGCTGCTGACGTGGTCACTCTGTGTTCTGAGATGATACATTCGTAGGGTCCCAACTCTGCTACAATGGTCAGCGGTGGTATGAAGGTGTCTTGTTCTGACTCATTAGTCACAACAACTGGAACTTTGTGAGGAGAGAGAGATGGCAGAGCAACCAGACAGCTGCTAACGCACAACCCACCCGGCAGGCCTGACACCGGATGTTGAACGACAGCATACTGACTGGCTGGCCCTGAGACTTTGGCAGAGCCTTCCAGAACTACTGTGTGGCCAGCAGGAACAAGAACAGGTGACTTGCTGTGGAGGGTTACAACTCCCAAGTGATCGCTGCAGCTTTGATGGTAAGTCACTTGGAGAGTCTGCAACACAGCACGATAGCCCGAGGCTTGTGGTTGAAAAGAAGAGTAGTCACTTTGCCGGAAATTGTCATACAGAGCGTCAAGAGTGTTCATGCCGATAAGAATTAAATTTGGAAATCCTGGTCTTACATCAGGAACAATAAGTGCCAGTGTTGGAACATTAATAATGCTGCCAACAAAGTCCTTCGGAAATGACATTACTGTCTGGATGTAGCCAAGATATGGAACATTTTGCCCAGCGGCTCCTTCTACTTGGAGTAAGTCTTGCAGTGATTGCACAGGTTGATCAAACAGATATTTGTTGTAATATGACACAGGTATTGTGGTTACTTGTGAACCAGTATCCAGAAGACATGAGCTATTGTGACCATTGATAGTGATCTCAGCTGTACATCTGGATCCCACAAGTCCTTTTGGTACCCCCTTCTTTGGTCTTACATTTGACTGGACATTCGAACATTGCACAGGAAGTGAGTTCTTGGTCCTGCTCAGTTCCCGGGTGTCCCACACCAGAAACTGAAACTAGTTTAAATGTCTATGTGAGGTGGAATTTTGCCTTTGCCACTTTTGCTGTTTATCTTGGAATTGCTTCCGCTTTGCACTGACCAACATTGGATTAGGCTCAGCGGCGCATTGAGGTCTAATGTGTCCATCTTCCCCGCAGCGGAAACAAAACCCAGATTTCAGATTAGATGCAGCGGGTCTTGCGGAGTTCCCCGGCTTTCTCTTTTCATATCTTTGGACCTCATCCTGGTTCACAGGTGGCTTCGTCTGACTGGCAGTTAGCAAAGTCAGCTGCTGTTGAATAGCCAGCATCTGTTGGGAAAGTTGTTTGGTAAGATTTGTTAAAGCAGTGCACAGATTTGTTTCGTCCTCATTTTGTACCAGTTGGGCCTGAGTAGAAACCTTTTGTCTGGCCCCAAGGTGCTGTTTCATCCTCAAGCTCTTCACCGCTTCTCTATCCTCCTCTGTCCGCAAAAAGTAAGAATTCAGCAAATGAAGGCGGATGGGATTTTCTTTGTTTAAGTTGCAGTTCTGAAATTAATCCATTGTCCCAACATCCTCTACAAAATTGAGCCTACAAGTCAGTATCACCCTCAGATACTCCACCCCGCCTCACAGCATGTTGCAGTGCCACCTGCAGACGTTGCAGATATTCTGAAGGCCTCTCCCCATGATTCTAAAAAGTGTCCATGAACTTAGCGTAAAGTTCTTCACCATCTTGAACTGTACCATAAGCAGACTCCAACTGCTGCAGGTAGACACCTGGCAGGGTGTCGTGTCTTAGATGTTTCACCATGTCACAGGCAGGGGGCAGCAGGCTGTCACGAATTAGCCTGGTGCGTTGCAGATCAGAGATGGACGGATCACGCAGCACCAACTCCACACCAGACCGCCAGGTATCATAGTCCATCTCCTGGTTTGGCCTAGGAAATTTTCCAGAGAATGACTGCAGCCGATACGAACTGTGTAGTGAAGTGTCGCTGCTCCGGACCACATGCTCCACAACATAACGCTGTACTTCAGGTGGATTGAGGTCATCAGGTGTAATGGAACGCCTCTCTGTGCTGCTAGGAATAAAAGCAGAAGTGGTAAAACCTGGCTGTGACGATTGGCTCCCTCGGACAGATGATTCAGTCAGAGGCACTTGTTGCTCTTGTGTTGGTCTAGAGTCAGTGTGTTCAATTTTTGGCTTTTCTTCAGACTGGCTTTGTGTAATAGACTGCTGTATTTGAGACATCACTTCCCCCAGAACAACTGCATAGTCCTTCCCAGACAGCTTTGCTATCTTCTGTAGGTCAGCCATATAGGTATCAGTCTTTGAACCACCCAACTTTGACGAATACAATTGAGACAAATTTTGAATATTAAATTTATTGCCTTCCTTTGAAATAAATGTATACGGCAAGAGCGGCGCTAGTTTAGCTACCGACAACCCTGACACGTATTCCACAACCAACATACGGTAGAATGGTGACTCACAACAATCAATAGTATCTTTAAAATTTATCTCTCCATATTGCTCGAGGAAATCCATTACTCGAGGAACTAGACTCTACTGACACATCAACTAACACAGCATTTGGAATTTTTATCCCGAGGGTTTCAAAAATTTCCATGGCAATTCAGGAAGGTATAATTCAATGTGATTGAGTTTTTCTACTTAATTACTATACAACCCAGCTCCTGGCTAGCTTGCCACAATGTAGCGGCCCTTAGCGCTATAGAAATGCGGTTTAGAATAGTAGTTATTGTTAGGCTAGATGTATAGACTCAGAAGATCAGGTTTGACTGCTGGAGCTGGTGTATGTAATTAAGGAAACTGAGACAGGGATTTGGTTTGGTGGTGGTACCGTGTATTAAATGTGAAGGTGATACAAAAGATAAATACCATATACCCAAAAATTACTATTTACAATCTGCAGAATAAACATGATAAATAGAAAACAGGATAATGGGCTCATAGAACTAAATTGACTTAGCTCCTTTAGTACATTCAGACATTTACCCAGGTTTTAACCAACCCCAAACAACAGCAGCAATAGACAAATCCACAATTCCCAGTAAATTATTTCCTCAACGCATTGTCCATTTAATTGTCCATACGTGAATAAAATAGTTCACGAGTTTCAATGTCCATAGGAACCAGTTTGACTGAATATGAACGTCAACAAGAGAAAGTTGGAAGTAGACTGGCTACAACAGCCTCCTACCAGACCATGGAAGGCAGTTGAGTAGAGTAGATGTTCAGGTTCTTTGGTGTTCTTAGCTTGCCATCAATGGTTGAGATATCCAACGGGCAAACCTGGCCTGCTAGACAAACAAGTCCTTTGTTAGCAAAACCATGCTCACAATTCATCTCTAGCTAGCTTTTACATACATCCGTGTACACAATTAAAACTACTCCATGTACTCAGTTCAGTTAGCAGAAATACAATTTAGAAGAGTCATTCAACTTAACCCCACTGTTTGACCAGTTAAGTACATTAAATTTCCATAAGTTTAGCCACCCACATTTGTCCTCACAGGGCTTACAATGCTTTCATGAATAAGCAGCATTAGCATATCAATGCCCCGCGACGCAGGCAGGTACACACGTAAATTGATATGCTAACGCTACATTACAAAATGAAACACACACACACACTCACCAAATCCCGGTTTGAATTGGCCTCAACGGCGTAAACTCTCGTCAACAAATGATGGAAAAGGCTCCTACAAGATTACACATGCAGCTAAGTGTTAGTACGAAAGCCATACAATAAATTGGGAACAAACAATTCAATCACGTTACCTGTGCAGCCGTCCTGTTGCGCCTCACTCCCAACTCTGACAAGGAGGAAGCGAACAGGGCTTGTATAGCGCTGCCATGCACGTGATTGGTCGAGAGAGTCATGTGTGATTAGACGGGATAAAATAAAAGCTTTAACCCCAAAAAGTTAATTTTAAACGTGGGTTACATTATCACGGGTTGGATAAAGCATAAAGTTGGGGTGAATGTGGCTGGGGGAAAGTGCTGCTGTCCACAGGTCTGACGAGGAGGTGGAGTCGCCCAGCGCTGGTCACCATTTGCTGGTCACCATTTGCTGGTCACCATCCGCTGTCCCTCTGGCCCCTTTCTGTCCATGACCTGAGATGGTCTGAAGGCCTCTCCACACATCCCTGACATTTCGCTGCTGCCCCATCTACAGAGTGCAGAGTGTTTCCCAGTGATGTTCTAGAAACAGTCCCTCAGCCTCTCACTGACCTCATCAGTCCACACTTTCTCAGACTTCTTCTGTGCAGGCCCTTTTCTCAACCTGGGTGTGTTTTCGGGAAGCAGATGAACCAGATTGTGATGACATTACATTACATTTACATTTAGTCATTTAGCAGACGCTTTTATACAAAGCGACTTACAAGTGAGGAAAAACAATGGAAGCAATTTTAACAACACAAGGTACAAAAAGCATAAGCGCACAAAAAACTAGTCAGTTTAAACCCAGCGCAGTATACAAAGCTAAGAATGATTTTTTTTTTTTTTTTTTTTAAAGAAAGGAATCGATAGAAAGGAAGTAGTGTTTGTGTTTGTCAGTCAGGTGTTGACAGAAGAGATGTGTTTTCAGGCGTTTTTTAAAGATGGCCAGTGGTGGACGAAGTACACAAACCAAGTACTTGAGTTAAAGTACAGATACACTAGGTAAAATATTACTTCAGTAAAAGTAAAACTCCTTTTAACTTTCACTTGAGTAAAAGTACAAAAGTATTTGCCTTCAAATGTACTTAAGTATCCAAGTACTATCATTTATTATGGCTATAATGCCCTTATAATTTTTGTCAGTCTCTTGCCCCCTTTAGGCGCCAGGGTTTATTTTAAAAAATACAGATTTTTGAGATCCAAATTTCAAAAGGCTGTGGTTTGAAAATGATAAGAGATAGAGTCCTACTCTAGACTAGAAAAATGTCAGGTATGACCCAAAGTATATAAGTATAATAATTTTAAGCATGTAATTTGCATATAATTTGCATACCATGACATTATATATTGGCGGTTATGTTTTTTTAGTACATACACTAATGAACATTGGAACTATTAGAATAGTTTTTTTTCTTTTTCTGAAATAAAGAATAACTACAACTTCTAATATACCATAACTAGTAAAACGTATGCAAATAGTTCTGAGAAATATACACATGTACTGTATGTGTGTGGTTGCAGTAGCTTAATCTTTTCTTATCCATCCATGTGGCATAGTTAGTAGTTTTTTAGAGTGTGGGACCTCTCATAAAGCACAGCACACAGCCATCACTTTTATTACTACCGCTGCTTTGATTAGTGCATTCGCTGACTATTGCCTCTCCCTCCTGGGCAAAGTGTCAGGATGACCAACACGTATTTGTCCCAAACAGCTGTCAATAGAAGCCGCATTATTCCCAAACTCCCGTCACTACCAAGCCACGGCGAGTACACCCGCCCGGCTTCTATCACCTGTGCTAAAGGTAAAGCTGCAGGTGCTAAAGGTAAAGCTGCAGGTGCTACGCGCTCACGGCTTCCCTTTCCAACATCCTTCACAACTAGTTTCATCCCGTTTCTTTCACTGATGTTTGGTAAAATGTGGGAAAAACAGCGTGTGCTTTGTGAGAGACACTGAAAAGGCACGAGCAGCGGCGCTGTCCAAGTTACACACGCACTCACTCTCGCTCATTCTCACTTTCACTCGGCTGAAAAGACTCTAAAGGTAGATGTTCTCCCTCAGAATCAGAGTCAGCCATTACTAATACCAAAGCTTCATCACAGGTGTTCTTTTTTATTTGTTATTTTCATGTTTATCAGCTTGCGTGTAGAGAATGAGGCTTCTATTGAGCCGGTCCTGACACTCCCACTGAGACGCATCTTTGAGGTCTTTTCTACAAAAATATTTAATGGAAACACAAGGAACGACTAATTTTGCAAAATGTACTTGAGTAAAAAGTAAGATATTTGACCTTGAAATGTAGTGAAGTTAAAGAAAAAAGTATCCCCGAATGGAAATACTTAGTAAAGTACAGATACTGGAAAAAACTACTTAAGTACAGTAACGAATTACATTTACTTTGTTACTGTCCACCACTGAAGATGGCTACATGCTGCTGATCTTGTAGCAGCAGGAAGATCATTCCACCAATGTGGAACAGATCCAGAGACGGTACGTGAGAGTGATTTTTTACCTTTTTGGGACGGTACCACCAGACGTTGTTCATTTGCAGAGCGCAGGAATCTGGTAGGAACGTAGGTCTGTATAAGTGAGTGAAGATATGAGGGTGCAGAACCAGTGGTGGTCTTGTAGGCCAAGAGCATAGCTTTGAACTTGATGCGGGCGTCAACCGGGAGCCAGTGTAACCTAATGAAGAGAGGAGTTACGTGCGCTCTCTTCGGTTCATTAAAGACCACTCTTGCCGCTGCATTCTGGATCAGCTGCAGAGGTTTGGCTGTGCAGGCAGGGAGTCCAGCCAGTAGAACATTGCAATAATCCAGTTTGGACAAGACAAGAGCCTGGACTAGAATTAGCGTAGAGTGCTCTGATAGGGGGGCGGCAGTAGCTCAGTGGTAAGAGTGGTCGTCTTTCAACCGGAAGGTAGGCGGTTCGATTCCCACTCTCCCCACAGTTCATACTGTCGTTGTGTCCTTGGGCAAGACACTTAACCCACCTTGCCTCCAGTGGCTGTAACACTGGTAATTACATTAGAACAATGTAAGTCGCTTTGGATAAAAGCGTCAGCTAAATGAATAAATGTAAATGTAAATGATAGGAACGGTCTAATTTTCCTAATGTTGTAGTTGTCTACAGGACCGGGTGGTGCTGGCGATATGACTTGTGAAGTTTAGCTGATCATCAATTACCACTCCCAGATTTCTGGCAGTGCTGGACGGTGTAATGGTTGATGGGCCTAGTTGAATGGAGAGGTTATGGCAGGTCCCTGGTTTGGCCGGAATCACAAGCAGTTCTGTTTTTGCAAGGTTCAGCTGCAGGTGATGGTCCTTCATCCAAAGTGAGATGTCACTCAGACATGCCGAGACGCGAGCAGAGACCGTCGGATCGTCAGGTTAAAATGACGATGAGGTGGAGTTGAGTGTCATCTGCATAGCAGTGATAGGAAAAAAACATGCTTCTGGATGACAGAGCCGAGGGATGTCATGTATATGGAAAAGAGTAGTGGTCCAAGCACTGAGCTCTGTGGCACCCCTGTATTGAGATGTTGGGACTCAGAGACCTCGTTTCTCCAGGATACTCTGAATGACCTATCCGAGAGGTAAGACTTGAACCATTGCAACGCCACCCAGACACCCATCGCCCTGAGAGAGGACAGGAGGATGTGATAATTAACAGTGTCAAAAGCAGCAGACGGATCCAGTAAGATGAGTACAAATGACTTGGATGTTGCCTTTGCCAGTCTCAGGGCTTCTAAGACTGAGAGCAGTGCAGTTTTGGTGGAATGTCCGCTCTTAAACCCAGACTGGTTCTGGTCCAGGAGGTTGTTCCGTGTGAGAAAGGATGAGGTGGTTAAACTCAACTCGCTCCAGAGCTTTGGCAATGAAGGGAAGGAGGGAAACCGGTCTGTAGTTTTCTAACAGTGTAGGGTTAAGAGTGGGTTTCTTTAGTAGTGGTGTGATGCGGGCGTCTTTGAAAGCTGTGGGGAATGACCCAGTGGTGAGAGATGAGAGTTGATGATGTGGGTGAGAGCAGGGATGACAGATGGAGAGATGGCCTGAAGGAGATGTGTGGGGATGGGATCCAGCGGGCAGGTAGTAGGGTGGTTAGAACTAATGACCTTGGAAACGTCTGCTTCAGTTAGAGGAGAAAAAGAAGGGAGAAAAACACATATCAGGGCTGTGGATGAGTTCGACAGGTGGTGGCGCAGAGAACTGACTGCTGATGGCGGTCGTTTTCTTTTAAAAGAAAGATGCAAAATCATTGGCTATTAAATCTGATGAAGATGGGGAAGCAGGCGGACAAAGGAGGGCAGAAAAGGTTTTAAAGAGAGTGCGGGAGTCAGGTGAGTTGATTAACTTAGAATGGTAGTTGTCAGTTTTTGCATGGGTGACATCAGCGGAGAAAGTAGAAAGGAAAGACTGGTAGATACAGAGGTTAGTAGGATCTTTTGACTTGCGCCATTTTCTCTCAGCTGACCGGAGGATGGTGCAATGCTCGCATAGAACATGGGATAACATACTTAGAAAAATGGGCTGAATGGTCGAGAAAGCCATTTCTACACAAATGCCACAAAGAATCCTGCTTACAATACGTCACACCGCAAATATAGCAATAAGAAAAGAAAAATTACAAGCACAAACTTACTCAGAATACAATATCTATGAGTTCAAGTCATAACTACATTCTTTCATCCCAAAGCCAGAAGCACTGAGTGGGAGCATTGTTGGCAGATACTCAAAACCAAATAATCGTACAGACAGCCCAAAAATATTGTATTCCAATACAAACGGTATCTAAAGCATCAATTATAGAGGATGATTAAATGCCACAAGCGTTTTGTGTCCGGGTGGTTACCGCCCATAGCATGAAGAGGAGAGTCTCACTTAATACTTTCCCACGAGGCTCAAAGGCAGCTCTAACTGTAAACTTTTCAAAATAAAATCCATGCATCAAATAAACTCAATCACCTAGCTGATGAATTGATGAGTAACTTTTGTACTTTCCAAAACGTTTTTCTGCTCTTTACAGTACAAGTGTGAGCTAACCTTGAAAAAATATCCGACTGTGATAAGGTTGTGCAAGGTATAGACTTGTTTTTTTGGTTCATTTGTGTCTCTTTGTACACACTAATTAACTAGCTTATAGCTTAAAAACAAGACTAGTGTCCAGGAGTTGATAGCAGGTGACTGCATTTGTCTCACGATTGTTGATTTGAGACGTAATTGGAGCATTTACTGCAGAACCAGATTTTCAAACTGTCATGCTAAGTAAACAAAGCATGAAAACTGAAGATAAATCAGATTCCAATCAGACCAACAGTGACTCACAGCTGTTAAGATATCCTTTACCAACCCCACTCTAACTGGCTGAGAGTCGTGTCCCCTGAGATGGTTAACATACCATGGTGGTGAAAACATCAGTAAAAGGAATCCTAACGTAAAGACTGAACTAACAAGTGAACAAGCAGAAGCAGGACCAAAGCATAAACATAATGTGATGTGTGTGTTATGTGCTGCTGAATCCTACACTCTTGCGTTCAAAATTACTCACCTAATGTGATGGATGGTTACCGTGCATGGAGCAAAACAAGTCCATTCTGAGTTAAATTTTGGAGACGGCCACTTAGAGATCAGGTTGCGATTTATTCTTTTAAAGTCAGTGGAGCAGTATGTCCTGACACTCTTATTCCAGTTTGTAGAGTGGCAAACAGTCTTATATTAAACCAACGTGATATTATGTATGTACAATTTTTACAGCAGTTTCAAGAACATGTTTAAGCGTCCATCATCTAGCATACTATCTTATTTTCAGTTTGTTTTTGGGTTTCAGCCCCATTTGATTCCTGCCCTAGAATGGGAGGTGAATGTTAAATCTGCCCTGGCTCTGGTTCTACGTTGTCGCAGAACTACACAACTATAGGCTGCTGCCCGCAAGAGATGAGTCTCTCCTACCTATCTGAATGGCCAAAAGGTGTGGTTGTCCACTAAGGATTTACCATTATGGGTTGGCTTCCCGCTTCATTGAACCTTTCCCAGTGTCCAAGATTGTGAACCCTGCCGTAAGGTTGAAAATTCCTAAGGCAATGAGAGTTCACTCCCCCTTCCACGTCAGTCGAATAAAGCCGGTGAAGGAGAGTCCTTTGGTCTCTGCATCCAAGCCCCCTCCTGGCTCCGGATCATGGATGGCGGCCCTGTCCGCAAACTGTCAAAGAGGCAGAGGGTTCCAATATCTTGCGGACTGCCAGGGGGATGGTCCAGTGGAGAGGTCTTGGGTCTCAGCAAGTAACATCTTGGAGTCTGATCTCATTAAGGATTTTCACCACCTTCATCCCAGTGACCCTGGGCCATCTGGCCTTTAGGAGGGGAGTACTATGTCTCCATATCTACTTAAGTGGGTGTTCACATTTTGTCCTGTTCATTTTAAAGTGTCTAACCCTTGTCTGTGTTTTCAGATTGACTTCATGCCCTTATGTTTTCCCGCTTCTGTGATTACCTGCTCCGCCCCTAATGTGTTCCTCCTGTTCCTTTGTATTCTTTCCCTTATAGTCTGTGTTTTCAGATTGACTTCATGCCCTTATGTTTTCCCGCTTCTGTGATTACCTGCTCCGCCCCTAATGTGTTCCTCCTGTTCCTTTGTATTCTTTCCCTTATAGTCTGTGTTTTCCCCTGTCCTGTGTCAGATTGTCTTTTCACTTTGTGTGAGCTTTCCAGCGCTTTCCCTTAATACCTGTCTCATAGTGATGGCCAGATGAAGCTTCTTAAAGCCTTGAAACCTTCCAGCCAAATGTTTTTTTTTTCTTGAGGCTTCATGTGTAAACAAACCCCCTTGCTGATCAAAGAAGTAGCCTGATATATTGTAGTTCATTTTATCAATACATTCAAGACTAGTTATTAGATTAGATTCAGATTAGATTCAACTTTATTGTCATTACACAAGTACAGGTACAAGGCAACGAAATGCAGTTTAGGTCTAACCAGAAGTGCAATAGCAGTAAAGTGCAGGATATATACAATGGTTGCGTACGTGCAGGAAAGTTATGGAAAAGGGGGAGAGCTTTCTCAAGCAAATAACCTTTTAAACACAATATATATTGAAAAAGGTCCTGGAATGTGTGTTGCATAGACTAACTGGCCTTGTTTGATGTTCTGTCTTTACCTGAACACCACCAAGTTCCCAGTCAGGCTGAGAGAGGACAGCATTGGTGCACCAGTGGTAACTGTCATGACATGACAACAGACATTGAAAAGCTTTTTTACATATAAAAAGACTTTCAAAACCTTTAAATTATAACATTTTCTGTCCATCAATGTTGTATGCTGGAAGCTGGAAGTTGTGAGTCCACCACTGCAAGTGTTCTGTATACCGGCAGGCTGAAGGAAAAACGTTTTCCAGCATACATCAGTCTGTGATTCTTAATGGTCTCCAAATCAGAAGTTGTCCTGTTTATATATATATATATAAAAAATAATCAGCAACATTTAGATCACAGCTATAACCAATCTTGTAAGTACATTAAAAGTTTTAAATGTAATAATAACAAATATTTATGATATTTATGATATTTACAATAATGACATTTGTATAATAAGTCGGTACTGGCACGTCTCTATTGGATTACTTGAAGTTGATGAACGTTTTTACATCTTTCAGACATCGTTTACAGATAACAATTGCGGTTAGTGCCTGGTGTGCCTCAGATCCTGCAACAAAAAAAACAGATAAAGGACAATAAATACACATCAAAACTGAGAGGAGTCAGTATTTACATGAAAAGAAAAAACTATCTTATACAGAACAAAGTACATTACCTTGAGGGATCCATGGTTTGTCTTTGGCATTGTTATCTAGCGGCTCATGGTCACAGCTTCCAAATGCTTATTGCGGACATGATTTAGCACTCTGTGCCACTAAATCTGCCAAACAAAAAAATTAAGTTGTAAAGTAATTTACATAGATGCCACCTATACTACCATTTTTATCATTCTTTTTCTGAAACACAAACATCTTGAACTGTTCTTCAGTTGCTTGCAGCAGTACGAGAAGTGATTGACAATGTCCCTAATCCAAGGCATGATTGCTGACTGGCTTCTTATTTTGGCTGCCTAATTTGTAAAGGGGTAAACTTCATACAGTTTCATTTATTTACTATTGGCACAAAAACACAGTATTGCTATAATAATAAAATCACATTTCATGGATAGTTAGGTGTAAAGCCACCGTAAATTCCAGGCCTGCAACTGCTTGTCTTTGTTTTTCCAGAGGCTTGACGCCATGAATATGAACATTGTGATCATTAACAGACAAATAACATTATTAGCCAGAATACATTGAGTCTAATTTACATGTAGGGAGAAATATAAAACATACCCTGTTCCTGACTCACGAGACTGGATAAAACACAAAAACATACAACTTATAACTTACATATCTTGGAATAAGCGTAAAATCAAGTCTGCATACACACCAGTGCAGTAACATGTTGCCTATAAGTATAGTTGTTCAGAGATAAATAACGTAAAATTTTGAATAAGTGTCTCAGTGATAAAACATAAACTACATAACTGTAGCACTTCTAGCACATATTACTGCGACAATACTTGGCAATTAGCTTCAAGCTATTGGTCTCTAATACCACAAAAGAAAATTCAAAACAAATAAATACATAGTTTGAAAATAGTTGAGGAGTAAAATGGCAAAGTCAGCATCCTTTTGCTCCCTATTTCTTTGGGTAAATGTCGCCAACAACTAAACACCTGTCTCAGGTTTACTCGGTCCGGTCCGATCTCTTCCTTTTCTCTTCTCTTTTATATGAGGTTTCTTGGTTCTCTTCGATTGGGCTATAGCAATGTTACTTTGAGTTACATTTGAGTGCTGTAAAGCGAGGGAAGCCCTACGACACACTGGCTGGCCTGGGAATGCCTCGGTATTACCCCAGAAGAGCTGAAGGAAGTGTCTGGGGAGAGGTATGTCTGGGAGTCTCTTTTTAGATTGCTGCCCCCGCAACCCGGTCCCAGATAAGTGGAAGAGGATGGATGGATCTGTGTGGAAGAAAGGCACCACTGTGAGGAGCCTTAGTTTGATTTTTAGACCATAGAATTTCTCTGCAGCAGATATCTGCAGCTTGTGCGCTTCGCTCTCAGAATGCTGGCCTCCTTCAACTCTCTCGAATTAAGAAGAAGTCAACTGGCTGATTCTATTGAGGCTTTTAAAAGCAAACCTAAAACATACTTATTTCACCAAACACTTATTTTTAGTCTCAGTGCTTCTTACTGATTTTAGCTGTACGTACATGCTCACACAGGTTGTAGCTGTAGGTACATGCACAATAGACCCACCTCGATGCAACTCCCACATTGCCCTAAGGACAGGGGATGTTTTCTGGTGCAGTCTGTTAAAACGTTTGTGGCAGCTGTCGTGATATTGGGCTCTCTTGTCTTGTCTTGTCTTCTCTTATCTGTTGCACAAGAGTTTGTCACAGCCCTATTGATTACATTAATAACTAATAAAAATACATGCGCAAACGAATTGTAAAAGACCACATTGGTCCAGCCCACTCGGTTTATCAGAATACAGTCTCAGTGAGTCAGCTTCAGAGGATCACAGCAGCTCGACTGGAGTCAAGACGTAAGTCCCACACTGCAACTCTACATTCTTTTTTCATTTTATAATTTTTCCTTCAAGCAAATGTGGCGGTGTGCATGCAGTAAGGTTACAGTAATGTTCTAAACAGGATATAAAGTAGGTATATGACTATGTATGAGTATCCCTGGAAATATTTTAAATGTGAAAATGGTCTAAGGCAACACAGGTAAATTTCAACAAAATGGGCAGGGACATACATTTTAATCAAACAAAATCTAAATTATTAATCTTAAAATTTTGAAAAGGAGAACAATTAAAACACACCAAACTACAGTCAAGAAAACAATCTTTATTACATAAATCTTAGTATGGCCTCCTAACTGCATCAGATCGGTTTATAACAACTGATCTTTATTTATTCATGTGGTGACGTACAAGATGCCCGTGAAAACTTCCAATGTCTGTAAAACCAAGGGGAGGAACTTATGGAAAATAATAATTATAACTGTATACACATGTTACACCGTAGTATCAGTTCAGATGGTCAGTTTTAATCATGTTAAACATTTGTCACAATTTTCCTGATTTGGAAATCAGTGTTAATCTTTTGTCAGATACCGTATTTGTTTTGAAATGCCCAGGTGAGTGATGATGACAGAGTACAAGCTGGAGGTGAGCACTGGGGACATGCCGTACTCCGGGACCTGGGACCACATCTCGCTCACACTGATAGGGACTCAGGGCCAGAGCGAAAAGACAGAGCTGGACAGGTGGGGCTGGGACTTTAGCACCGGCTCAGTGAGTACCTCTGACCTTCTGCTCAAACACACAATAGTCAAGGTTGCCTCTGGAATTGTGCCATTTCTTTGTTATTTCATGATTTTTATAAATAGCGGCATGCTTAGAGGCTGTAAATCCTTCTAATGTAGTCTCTCGGCTCTACATAAAATCCCAAAAGCCATCAGCTGAGAGACTGTCTGCTCTCTGTTGACAATACTGATTTCATACTTTTTTCAGTAAATAAACAAATATTTTTATATTGTCTTAAAGCAAAACTATAGAACTTTTAGCCACTAGGGGCTGTGTTGTTTGTTTTAGAGAGAAATTCCAAAACAAAACATATCTTCTCATTGTCTTCTGCAAAATTAGGGACATTTTAGTGCATTTAATACAAATACAACTCTGCTAGGGTCCAGTGTATTGGCCTTGTTCTGCTCCCTCTAATTGAGCTGCCAAGCATGCCGACTCAGGAGTGGTCTGTGCGGCCCAGTGGCATGGAATTACTATAAATCATTTATATCTGAGTTTCATGTCCAGGGTACTGTGTCAGCAAAAATAGGTATGATTCTAACAATTGCATGCCTAAGAATCCTTAAAAATAAATACAAGAATGTATATTTTTTATTTTGAAATCACGCAATGCTACTAGCTAAAGGTTTATGCAGTGTTACTTTGATATTTATTTTAAGTGAATATTTTTCTATTACAATTGATAATCATGCAGTTCTATGCTGACACTGGCTCCTCCAGAAGTGTCCTCCCGGAGAAGGACACTCGCCTTGAGTCTGTCCTGAATACAATGAGCTTGTGGTCAGAGCCTCAGAAGTTCAGTGCGAGCCCAACATTCTGCACCACACAGTTCAGGGCCAGACTCAGACGTGCATTGTGTCTCCACAGACTCGACGAGTGACAAAGTCAATATACAGTGCCTTGCGAAAGTATTCTTGAACTTTGCGACCTTTTGCCACATTTCAGGCTTCATACATTAAGATATGAAACTGTAATTTTTTGAGAAGAATCAACAACAAGTGGGACACAAACATGAAGTGGAACAAAATTTATTGGATATTTCAAACTTTTTTGAAAAACTGAAACTGAAAAATCGGGCGTGCAACTTAATACTTTGTAGCGCCACCTTTTGCTGCAATTACAACTGTAAGCTTGGGGTATGTCTCTATCAGTTTTGCACATCGAGAGACTGACATTTTTGCCCATTCCTCCTTGCAAAACAGCTCGAGCTCAGTGAGGTTGGATGGAGAGCATTTGTGAACAGCAGTTTTCAGTTCTTTCCACAGATTCTCAATTGGATTCAGGTCTGGACTTTGACTTGGCCATTCTAACACCTGGATATGTTTATTTGTGAACCATTCCATTGCAGATTTTGCTTTATGTTTTGGATCATTGTCTTGTTGGAAGACAAATCTCCGTCCCAGTCTCAGGTCTTTTGCAGACTCCATCAGGTTTTCTTCCAGAATGGTCCTGTATTTGGCTCCATCCATCTTCCCATCAATTTTAACCATCTTCCCTGTCCCTGCTGAAGAAAAGCAGGCCCAAACCATGATGCTGCCACCACCATGTTTGACAGTGGGGATGGTGTGTTCAGGGTGATGAGCTGTGTTGCTTTTACGCCAAACATAACTTTTCCATTGTTGCCAGAAAGTAAAATTTTGGTTTCATCTGACCAGAGCACCTTCTTCCACATGTTTGGTGTGTCTCCCAGGTGGCTTGTGGCAAACTTTAAACGACACTTTTTATGGATATCTTTAAGAAATGGCTTTCTCCTTGCCACTCTTCCATAAAGGCCAGATTTGTGCAGTATACGACTGATTGTTGTCCTATGGACAGAGTCTCCCACCTCAGCTGTAGATCTCTGCAGTTCATCCAGAGTGATCATGGGCCTCTTGGCTGCTTCATCTGATCAGTCTTCTGAGCTGTATGAGCTGAAGGTTTAGAGGGACGGCCACGTCTTGGTAGATTTGCAGTGGTCTGATACTCCTTCCATTTCAATATTATCGCTTGCACAGTGCTCCTTGGGATGTTTAAAGCTTGGGAAATCTTTTTTTCCAAATCCGGCTTTAAACTTCTCCACAACAGTATCTCGGACCTGCCTGGTGTGTTCCTTGTTCTTCATGATGCTCTCTGCGCTTTAAACGGACCTCTGAGACTATCACAGTGCAGATGCATTTATAAGGAGACTTGATTACACACAGGTGGATTCCATTTATCATCATTAGTCATTTAGGTCAACATTGGATCATTCAGAGATCCTCACTAAACCTCTGGAGAGAGTTTGCTGCACTGAACGTAAAGGGGCTGAATAATTCTGCACACCTAATTTTTCAGTTTTTTATTTGTTAAAAAAGTTTGAAATATCCAATAAATTTTGTTCCACTTCATGATTGTGTCCCACTTGTTGATTTTTTACAAAAAAGTTACAGTTTCATATCTTTATGTTTGAAGCCTGAAATGTGGCAAAAGGTCACAGGTCAATTGAGTCCAAAAAAGTTTAAGTGATCGCCGATCACAATCATTCAAGGTTTTTTTTTCTAGCACATTTTTTCCTTGAAGATGATATACCTTCTAGTTTTAATAATGTGTTAAACAGGTCTTAACCCAATTTTAGGAGTTTTAGCAATGCAAATTTGACCCTTCTAAAACAGATTAGCACCTTTTCCACGACCACAGGATCTATGGTTGTTTAAGAAATAAAAACTACTCACTGCATCAGTTATGGTTAAATAACTTGTTGCCAGCTGAAACATAATCATCCATACAGTAATTATCCAATATCCAATATCTACTTTCTCACTTAAATTCAGGGGTTAATCTCCTCTTGTAATCTCCCGTACAAAGCATGACAAGGACACACAAGGAACTTAAATTTTGGCTCAAAAATAATTGTACTGTTCGTTTAATTGCCCCTTGGCTTGGACTGTAAGACCAGAAATTGTGTCAAATTCCAAATGCTACACAGTGTATGCCCATCTTTAAAGGGACAAAAATCTGGCCCTGTCTTTGTATTTATAAATAAGACATGTCCCTTTCTTGATCTTCTGATCAAAAGTATAATAATAATCTAAGATAACGCTCTCAAAACAGTTTTTGTTATTGTTCTTTTAGAAAAGGACATACTCCATAAAAACCGTCTCTCCTCTGGGAAGACTGCTGCTGCTCAAAGTGGACAAAGACCCCTTCTTCCTGTTCCCTGAAGATGAGTGGTACTGCTCCAAGATCGAGGTGGGCACTCCTGAGGGGGAGGTGCTGCTGTTTCCCTGTTACCGCTGGATATCTAGAGGAGAGCTGGTGGAGCTCCCAGCAGCCAAAGGTCTAACAGCAGTAATATGCAGGAGGAATCAGTCATATCAGCAGATGCTTAAAAGGGTATTTGTTTTTGTGTTAAAGCCACAAAGGTGTTTGAAGAGGACCACCCTGTGTTGAAGGACTACCGTGAGAGGGAACTGACTGAAAGAAAGAGGGAGTTCCAGTCAGTATTACAATGTCACATGTTTGTTATGCATTTTATAAGCACAGAAAGCATGACTCACAAAACACACTCTATTAAATGTGGACCCGATGGGAGTTGAAATGAGTTTCCACAAATTGAGACATGATAAATGAGTACCCTTCACAAACCTGGCCTTGTGCTGAGCGTACGTGACACTGTGGTGTATGTGTTTCCAGATGGAAGCTTTTCCAGGAAGGGTTGCCCTACAGTTGTGCTTTTGATAAAGAGGCTGACATACCGACTGAGATGCAAAGATCAGATTCCAGAAAATCTGAAGTCAACCATATCAAAATGTTAACGTGAGTTAATTATTTGACGCACTTTTAGGTGGTTTAAGGCGGTTGAATGATTGTGCAGTGTGCTCTGTCAAATTGCAGTGGGATAGAACTCAAGCTCAAGGCACTGCTTGGATCTGATCAAAGATGGCAGAACTTTGAAGATCTTAAAAGAATATTTTGGTTTGAGAAGACTGCACTGTCAGGTGAGTGAGTATTTCTATGCACTCATGTTCTTGTGTTTCAGTGTGAGGTATATCTTTCCATTCTCTGTTTGCAGAATATGTGGCAGAACACTGGAAAGAGGATGACTTTTATGGAGCACAGTTTCTGAACGGCGTCAACCCAAATGTGATCAAGCGCTGCTCAGAGCTTCCCCCAAATTTCCCAGTCACTGATGAGATGGTGAAGCCTTTCCTGGAACAAGGTAGCTCTCTACAGCATGAGATGAAGGTAAGGAGGAGCATAGGACATCATTTTAGCCACTTTGGAGAGTAGCGTTTAATAAACTTTTTTTTTTCCAAAATCTTCTTTAATCCTGATTCATAGAAAGGAAACATTTTCCTGTATGACCAGAAGAAGATGGATGGAATACCCCCAAGAACCTACAATGGTGCACCTCTTCACGTGACTCCAGGGCTCTGTTTGTTCTATCTGAACTCAGAAAAGAAGCTAAAGCCTGTTGCAATACAGGTATTCCTTCTTGATTCGTATTGAGCTCCAGGAAATGGTGTCACATCAACCCAAATTTTAGCTGCTGGCAGGACAGTGCCAGCTGTGTAGCAGAGCATTGAGCCAGTTTCCAGTATACAGCTCTGGAAACCACTGAAACTGACCACTGAAATTTTTTAAGTATAAAAAAACACTTCTGTGGTCATCACTATCCTCTTGCAAATAAATGTTTTAAATTACAATATTTTTATTTGGAATTTGGGAAAAATGTTGTCAGTAGTTTATAGAACCCAAACACATACCTATAAATAGTAAAACCAGAGAAACCGATCATTTTGCAGTGGTCTCTTAATTTGAGGGTCTGTTGGGAATGTTTGGCCAAGTCCCCTGTCAGAGCTTCAACCAGATCCTGAGGGAGGCTGGAGACATTGAGTCCAAGTGGACCATGTTCTCCTCCTCCAGTGTCGATGTGGCCGCTTGGAGCTGTTGCCGCAAGATCTCCAGTGCCTGTCGTGGTGGCAACCTCCGCCAACAAGACTGGGTTTACCTTAGTTCAAGAGTATAAATTTTTGTCTTTACTTGAAGATACTTAGCAGGTATATTATATTTTGTATTGCTATATTTCTTATAGCAATTAACTACATGGGTTTTCCCAAACATCTCTCAGGATGCTTCATGTTAACCAAATAATCTGCTGGCACGGCTAGCAAAAAAAGTCCCCACCAGATCTTTCAGTCACATGGAAAATAAACACATAAATTAATGTTTTAGAAAGTTCTATGAGAAAATGTAGAGCATGTAGTGCTAAAAATTGTGAACGCAGACCTGACCACATTTATTAAGATTCAATTGTCCTCAAACATTACTAGATGTTTAATTAATTTTGATTGCTTTGAACTGGAATACATGTTTGAAGTGCTTAAGACATTTGGCTTTTGTTGTAGAATCATAGACTGGGTCAAGCTATTGTAGAATACGCCCACAGCATCTATTTTAACATACACATAACACCATTTAACCTTTGTAATTTCCTCACATTAGACCTTAGTTACTATGGTTTGAATGTTTATAAAGTATAAAAGATTACACCTGTGAGAATTTTTTTTTTTTTTTTTGTCATAACCATTTCTTGACCCCACACATCAAAAATCCAAGCTAAGAGATGTTTTGTAAAGCAATTGGGGAGAACAGGAACAAAAGTAACACTTTCTGTTTAAGCATCTGTAATGCTGTGTTTGATTCATTAGGAAGAACAAACAGTTGTTTTACAAAAAGATGTACCAACACAGAAGAGCCAACCCTGATGGAGCTGAGTCTGCAGTCCACCTCCACCTTAAAGAGAAAAGACATTCCTTTGAGGACAGCAATGTCCAAATCTTGGTCAGAGAGGCCAGGTGGTTTGAGAGGGCTGAAGGAAGGCATTTTTGTTAAAATAGTAAAGTCCTCTTTTAACATAGGATGAAGACTGACACACAACCTGTCAATCATTTACAATGTGTTTTAAAACCAAAACCAAAATATTTTTTTTTCTAGAAGGACATTAACAGCTAAATGATCCACAGCAGTATAACACTTAGCCACAAACCTCACACTGCCCATTCAATTCTTAGCCACACTGAAACCAGTCTAAGCCTCAGGCTAAGCCCCTTCCACTGAGGATATAAAACTCATCTCTTATTTATCAGTTTAATTCATAATTGACCAAGTTCCTTGGATGATGATGAAACATCGTCCCCTTTAAACCTATGTCGAGATGCCTTTGCTGAAACCTTTTCTTGAATATGTCCTGGAAACTGAAAACCTCCACAAAAAAATCTGCATATTAATTTGAGAACCCGCAAACTTTGATATCAATTAGCCACAATGGTAAGGTTGCTAAAAAGATATATTCATGTTTTCTGTGAGCTTGTATCAAATACAAAAACAGTTGCCTTGTTTGCAAGTAACCTCACAGCTGTGGGTCTATCACCAGGTGGGAAAGGATTTTACAGTGACTGGTAAATTGTTGGAATAAAATTCACAAGACATGAACCAACCATTCTTAGTAACACATATCTCATTTGTGTAAATACTTGCTACACAAAACCACCACATGTTTAAGAGGTTGATATGTAGCATGTAATAATTTAGATATGTCTGAGTCTAGGGCTATTTATTGGTAATATATAAAGTATATCATTGCTTAATGTAACTGTAGTTTCAATATAAAAAATCTTCTAAAACAATTTTTTTAGCCATTTTTAACCTTGTTCACGAAAATCAAAGTTTCCTCACAGAACAGACCTACTTCAAATAAATGTAAAAAAAGAGCTCTCCATGTGTCTCTCTGAAGACTCTGGGCAACAGGAAGCCGTTCATGTCTGTCTGTCCTCTCTACAGTCTCTCTGAAAAATACTCAAATACTCACATCAGAAAACATTGCATTTTCCATTAAGGATGATTGTTACAACTGGCTCGTCCCCTAACCTAATTCTGATAGAACTGCTCCACAGTACATAGTCTGTTCCACAGACCATCTCAAGGGCTTCTGTCAAAATTTTTTGGACCTGTTAGTGCTGCCACATCATTGGACACAATGAGCCGTAAGGCATGGGGTCAGACCGACATGCTTAAAGCAGTTCAAGATGGATTTGTAAGTTTGTAAACTTGGATGAAACAAGTCAGAAAATTGTATCTACAAGTCAGTGGAAACCAGACAAAAAATATTCTTAAAAATAAAGAGATTCCATTATATATATTTTTTATTTCTAAAATCCAGTGTTCCCTCTCCTCTGAGCCTAGAATCCAACAGGGTATTAATTACACAACTGTGTCTTTTTATTTAATTTAATAAGTCAAAGAGACAATGTTACAGCTGACCCTGTGTTACTACATCTTGTTTGACTCCAGAGGACATCAGGTGTTATTAAGTTCAATGTCACACCAATAATTCAATCAAATTACTTAAATTTATTTTAATCATGAAGAGCATAGTATCAAACAACTCCCATTATTTTTAGAGCATTTAGAGAAGAAAAATATTTTGATGGCAAAAGATTTATTTTGGGGTCAATAATGACCCCAGGGCAATAAGAAGGTTTAACTTACGAGGCACAGCTCAGGAAAGACCATTGTCACCCCTGTTATTCTCATTGACAATAGAACCATTGGCATTAGCCATTTGAAAGAATCTAAATATTAAAAGAACAATAATAGGAACAAAAAAGCCCAAATTACACATCTATTATACACAGACAACATTCTTCTGACCTTATCACACCCTGACAACTCATTTATTGAATGTGTCAAAAATGTAACTTTCTTTTTTGTCATTCTAGCTGTACCAAAAACCATCGGAGAAAAACCCCATTTTTCTTCCCAGTGACTCGGAGACGGACTGGCTCTTGGCCAAGATGTTTATCAAAAATGCTGATGCCATTGACCACCAGACTGTCCATCACTTTATGAACACACACCTGTTGGTAGAGGTCTTTCTGATTGCGACACTGCGCAACCTCCCCACAGTGCATCCCATTTTTAAGGTACATCATAATGGCGTGGACTGACACATTTGTCTAAGTCACAATCTAAAAAAAGGAAGTGCTGCTGATACCACACTATTTCTATAGTGGATTTTGCACAAACTGGATCTGTAAAATGATATTCTCCTCTCTAATGGTACAGTTGCTGATCCCACACTTCCGCTACACTCTCCCCATGAACATCCCAGGACGCGAAGTTCTATTTTCACCGAACGGCCCTTTCGAGACGGTAAGATTTTAATTAATAACTATTTGATTTATATGTAAAGCCCTGGCTGTTGCTTATGAGTTCTGTTGTTCATATTCCTGAATGGTCAGTGCTCTCTGGGATGTGACGGAGTGGTGGAGCTGATGAGGAGGAGTCTGTCGGAGCTCACCTACAGCGCCCTCTGTCTGCCAGATAATATCATCGCACGAGGGCTGGAGACTGTTCCAAACTTCTATTACAGAGATGACGGGCTGAAGCTGTGGGACATCATCAGCAGGTCACACCTCCACTCACAAGACCATCAGCCCATAACCATAGCAACAGCTATTGCACTGACTGCAGTTGTTCAGAATCAGGGCTGGGGTTCTAGTCAAATATAGGTGTTTCATATTGAATAAAAAAGCTCTTCGTCTCAGACAGTGAACCCTTTCAGCTGCCAAATTGACTGTTTTTTTTCCTAAAATGTGTTGTGCTTTCTGATTGGTTGTTTATTGTCCCCTGGAAATCCACAGAGACCAGACATATTTGGATATAGATACAAAGAAAGAATGAAACGGTGATTATGTATTCTATGACATAAAGCAATCAAAAATGAATAAATAAACACAATATATATATGTATGTAAACATAATGAGAGTGAGAGAGTAAACTGTAATGAGAGTGCACAAAACAAATGAATATAGTCACATTGTTCCTATTTGGAGCCGTTCTCACAGTTCCTTCTGATCTCCAGTTTTGTCAGGGCCATGGTGGAATACTACTATCCGTCAGACAGGGAGGTGCAGAGTGACTCTGAGCTGCAGGACTGGATCCAGGATATATTCACTCACAGCATTCTGGGGAACAGGGCTTCAGGTCGGTACAATTTGATGACAGAGGTGTGTAGACTGTCTGCTCCACAGTGTGAAGATCCACTCATTTACAGGTTTTCCAGAGAGCTTTTCCACTGTGGAGGCTCTGGTCAAGTTCATCACCGTAGTGATCTTCACCGCGTCAGGGCAACACTCGGCCGTTAACTCTGGTCAGGTCAGTGCACAATTTTCCACACCTCCTCTCCGTTCACAAAAGTATGCTCTGAATACTTTAGGACCTAATAAAAATCAGGAGGTAAGTCTTAGACCCATAAGTCTAATAACAAGAAAGTTGGCAACACAGTGTTTGGCTGGCCGTCTGCCTTTGCTACCATATTTGTGTATTGTTCGGTTTTAATTGTTTTTGGCTCAAAATGTGTCACTGCTGCTGGTGTATGATTGACTGACTCTTTTAATTATACAATTCTTTGGACAAACTGCTGATTCAAGGCCTCAGCAGACGGCCAAAGCCATCGCCGCCTCTTTTGGCGTCTATACCACCTCATTTGTAGCATCCTTCCATTGGCAGAAGGCGAGGAAGGAGTGCAGTAATAAAATTGTTGTCCGCCATTTGAGATTTCCAAGGAATGCATCAGCTACAAAATACGAGGATTGATGGATCCCTGCTACCGATGGCTGCTGCCGGCTTTTCCGGAGTTCGGGTACCTGCTCCCTTGTCACCGGCCCATGAGGATCTGCAGAGAACCTCTGCCCGTTTCATTGTGCCTCTCAACTGACAGACCGGTTTAATTTGCATGGTTCTCATCACACTAGGTTAAAGACTTTTATTACAATTTTATTTTTAAAGACTTTTTTACTTCTCAATATTTGGATTTTCTACTGCTGAATCTTGCTGGAGCCTGGCTGAAACCAGGTGAAAAAAAGTGCCTTTTCACAGCTGCTCCTAGCCGGCGGTTCTTAGTTCAGGTCCCTACGAGTATGTGGTTGTCTCCTGTCTTTAATGATAGTTTTAAATGCCGGCTTCCTCTCACAAATACCTACTCCTTCTTTGAGCTGCAATTGTTTGTGATTGAGTTGATTATGTTGTTATGTGCTGTTGTCCATTGCCCTCCCAAATATAATATAGGTTTGTTGCCCATTTGACCAATTTGCCACTGATTTTAAAAAGACTTTTCACTTTACCTTTTACTTAATTTGATCAGTGGATAGACTTACACAAAGTCTTGGTCACACCTTAGACCTAATCATTTCTTCTGGGATTTTAATTTCCCTTAAAGAGATTTTTGAGACTACCACCTCAGATCATTTCTCCATTGTTTTTAAATTTATAGCCAGCCACCAGCCAGCTAGCTCCATCATGTCAGCATCACATTATTACTTCCTCCACAGCAGATGAATTCACTGCTGCATTAAGGGACTCACAGTTTTTTTTTTTATTAAACGCCTTGGTTTTTCCTCTCTGTCCAGACAATATTCTCACCTCCTTCCACATCACGTGCTCCGGGATTCTGGACTCTATTTCCCCTTTTTGGCAAAAATCTTACAAACCAAGAACAGATCCCTGGTTAAATGACAATACCAGAACCATTAGACAATGTTGCAGGCAGACTGAAAGGAGGTGAAAAAAATACTAACTGTATGTGTCTCTGGAAATACTTCGAACTGTCTTGTTGATTATCAGAGGGCTCTATGGGAGGCAAAATCTCAGTATCTTTCTGATATAATTTCTAGTAGCAGTCACTGACCCAAGGTGCTATTCAACACAATTAATTATTTTGTAAACCCACTGACTTCTGCTGAAACTGACGTCTCAATCAACTGTTGTAAAACATTTCTTTACTTTTTTATTAGTAAAGTGGAATCTGTAAGACAAGAAGAGCTTTAAAAATGATATTTCTTTTGCCCCAGCTCATTCTGATGTGTTTGAGCAATTTGAATTGGTTTCTCTCTCCTCCCTCAGTGACACTGTATATTCCTTGAAGCCTACGATTGTCCACTGGACGCTGTTTCTGCTAGAGGGTTTTTAGTACTGTAGGGCCTGGTCTTGTGGTTTTTATTAATTTCTGTCTTGACCGCATGCCGTGGTAGGGCCTCAACTCAAAAAGCCTAACCATGACTCCTCAGTGTCATGGTTAATTTTAGACCTGTTTCCCATTTGCTCTTTCTCTCTAAAGTGTTAGAAAAAGTTGTTTTATTACAGTTACAGTCCTTTCTGGAAAGCAAACAACAAACAAACTGGTAACAAAACTCTGTTCTTGAGAAATTTTAATCTAGGTTTAGATCTCGTAATAGCACTGAGTCTGCATCGCTAAAGTCTGTTGGCAAGTGTTCTATTGCCATAGTGCTGTTGGATCTTACAGCAGTCTTTGACGCGGTGGACCATACAGTCCTCCTATCAAGCCTGAAGCACTATGTCGGCACTGCACTTAAGTGGTTTATTTCATATTTGTTCAATAGAACTTTTTCTGTGATGATTGGTGACTTGTCTTCTTCTTCTGCTCTCTTGTGTGGGGTCCCACAAGGTTCTATTCTTGGCCCTATTCTGTTTTTTTTACACTGTACTTGCTACTACTTCGGTCAGTTATAGCTAGGCATAACTTATCGTTTTATTGTTATGCAGATGACTTGTAAATCTATCTGCCTATTAAGCCTAGTAATGCACAGAGCACTTTATTTGATTGCATTACGGATATAAAATTTTTTACACCTAAATGAGGAAGAAACAAACAACTAGCCTTCAACACCCATTCGAACTACACGAAATCTAGGAGTGATTTTGTGACAGTTCCATAAAATTTGATAAACAAATTGACAATTGTTAAGACAAGCTTTTGAGTCAAGTCGTCTCTGTTGAGTCGTCACGACCTTGAGAAAGTTGTCCACGCTCTGATTAGGTCAAGACTGGATTATTGCAATGCTCAATATGCTGGTGTCTCTCAGTCTTCATTTGGCCACCTTCAACATGTACAAAATGCAGAGGTTCCTCTTATAACTTGCACTAAGAGAAGAGAGCACATCACTCCTGTCCTTTATTCTCTCCACTGGCTTGCAGTTCATTTTAGAATTGATTGGGGGACGCAGTGGCTCAGTGGTAGAGCGGTCATCCTTTAACCGGAAGGTTGGGGGCTCGATACCCGATCTCCTCACAGTTCATACTGTTGTTGTGTCCTTGGGCAAGACACTTAACCCACCTTGCCTCCAGTGGTGTTCCAGCTGCAACACTGGTAGGAGAAAGGAAGCTTAATGTAAAAGTGCTTTGAGTGCTAGTTGGAAAAGCGCTATATAAAACCATAGCCATTTAAAAATTTGAATGCTTGTTTTTAAAGATCTCAATAGCCTTGCTCCAGTTTATTTATCTGAGATGCTACCTGTTCGTTTTTATGCTAGGGCATTAAGGTACCCAGGTCAAGGCTGAAACACTGGAGTGACCGAGCCTATTTAGTTGCGGCACCTAGGCTCTGGAATAAGCTTCCCACTGACATGCGTCTCATCACTGACCTGGGTCTTTTCAAATCTAAGCTTAAAACATATTTATTTAGAATGGCTTTTAGCACTTGGTAGTGTGGTGACACTTTTATTTAATTTTATGTACTTGTTTTTTATTGTGTTTTTTAATTGTTTGAACTCTTGTAAAGCACTTTGGAGCACCCACTCACATCTAAGCTGTTGTAAAGTGCTATATTATTAAAGTACATTTACTTTTTAATAATGACTGTGTGCAGTTTGACTACCTGTTCTGGATGCCTAACGCCAGTCTGCTCCTGGTCACCCCTCCCCCCTCCACTAAGGGCCAGTCCACCCTGCAGACTGTCCTGGACGCCCTCCCCACTGTTGGAAACACAGTCATGATTGCTGCGCTCGTAAGGCTCCTGTCGACTGAGTTCACAGACATGGTATGTTCAGTCTTATGACCCTTTTTGAAAACTCGGTTTGTTTACATGCACTTGAGTATCCTGGTTCTGGAGCTTTATGACAATAATTAATTTAACGTTTACAGGAACACAGAAAAAGACAGTTATTAATATCCCTCATACATGACAAGTGGTAGTAGTAGATAGGGACAAAAACACTGTGGACTTCAATCATATTTACAGCAACAGTAGGACAAAAAACTACCAGTGAATGAAGTGCGATCTTGGCACAAAAGAGGTTTAAAAAAAACTTTGTGAAGAATATGTCATCTTTCAGTTAATTCAATTCTTAAAGCAATTGTTAAGTCATTGTTAAAGCCCAGCAGAGACTCAAGCACAAAAGTTTGCTGTGTAGCACATGCAAGTGGCCTAGTGTTGCACAAACTGAAATATCACCTGGCTAATAGTAATAGTCTGATGTTGTATAATCACAGTAATATCTTTCTGACTCTGTATCAAAGTTGCTGCTTGCTCCATGTTTGTTTTGTTGTGTCACTTGAATAAACTTGCACATGTTCAGTTCATCAGCAGCTTCAGAAACCAGGATACAGGTATAAATGCTTCAGTATCCTGACTTCTTTCAGAGTTCTCCGGGAGCATATCCGGGTTTCTCAAAACTGGGTTACTGGCTTAATCCAGTTTCTGGAATCAGAACATGGTGTTTACATGCACAAAGACAAAAACAAGATACTTATAAATAGATAAAGAAAAAACCCATAAAAACCAGGATACTCCAGTGCATGTTAACACACTCATTGACAGGGCCACATGACAGAGAGACTCTTCTATTGTTAGTTTGTGTTTTTGTCTATTGCAGGTTCCCTTGGGCTCCTACCCCGAGGAGCGATTCAATGAGCCTGCCCCAAAGCAGATCATTTTGAAATTTCAGGCTGAATTGTCTGACCTCTCTAAAGCCATTTCTGAGAGGAACTCTCAGCTCTGTGTGCCCTACACTTACCTGGACCCATCAAAGCTGGAGAACAGCATTACTGTTTAAATCAACTCTTCACATTTTAAAGTAAGACCTATTTAGAGCTAAGTAGAGCTTTATAAAATAGCATTTAAAATTGCTAAGCTTGCTAGACACTGGGGAGAAGATGATTCAGATTCAAATTGGATATTAATAGAACGTCAACTTACTTCCCCTTTTTGGCCAATAGAAGCTTTATCACAAAATCCAACAGGTGACCTACAACATCACATGACTAATTCGATACTGACGTATTCCAAAGAAGTTTGGAAAGCGGTCCACAAAAAGTGCAAGATCTCTCATTTATGTCAGCATTACTCGTCAATATGGAATAATCCTCAGGTTAGGATAGGGAAAAAACCCTTGTTTTGGGGACAATGGTTTAGAAGCGGAATATGTACATTAAAAGATTTATTTAGTGAGAATAAGCTATTATCTTACGATAAATTAAAAGAGAAATTTAAACTAGTTGGTCGGGACCATTTTTGGAAATATTTACAGATTAGGAATTGTTTGGAGACAAAATTTACTATGGGACAAGACAAGAATATTTTAGAAAAATTTTGTGAACTACCAAAACCTCTTCAAAAAGCATCCAAATTTTATCAACTTAGTTTAATAATTGGTGATAAGAATTGTGAAAACCTGAGATTGATTTGGCAAAGAGACATTAATAGCAATATAGATAAAGACACATGGAGAAGAATTGTGTCCAATAATGGAAGATATATTAAAGAGGCGAGAGGTAAATTGATTCAATACAAGGTATTACACAGGTATTATTATACACCTACCCAGTGGTGGACAGTAACGAAGTAAATGTAATTTGTTACTGTACTTAAGTAGTTTTTTCCAGTATCTGTACTTTACTAAGTATTTCCATTAAGGGATACTTTTTACTTTAACTTCACTACATTTCAACGTCAAATATCTTACTTTTTACTCAAGTACATTTTGCAAAATTAGTCGTTCCTTGTGTTTCCGTTAAATATTTTTGTAGAAGAAGACCTCAAAGACGCGTCTCAGTGGGAGTGTCAGGACCGGCTCAATAGAAGCCTCATTCTCTACACGCGAGCTGATAAACATGAAAATGACAAATAAAAAAGAACACCTGTGATGAAGCTTTGGTATTAGTAATGTCTGACTCTGATTCTGAGGGAGAACATCTACATTTAGAGTCTTTTCAGCCGAGTGAAAGTGAGAATGAGCGAGAGTGAGTGTGTCTGTACACAAATACGTGTTGTTCATCCTGACACTTTACCCAGTAGAGGAGGGAGAGGCAGAGTAAACATAGTCAGCGAGAATGCACTAATCAAAGCAGCGATCGTAATAAAAGTGATGGCTGTGTGCTGTGCTTTATGAGAGGTCCCACACTCTAAAAAACTACTAACTATGCCACATGGACGGATAAGAAAAGATAAAGCAACTGCAACCACACACATACAGTACATGTGTATATTTCTCAGAACTATTTGCTTACGTTTTACTAGTTATGGTTTATTAGAAGTTGTAGTTATTCTTTATTTCAGAAAAAGAAAAAAAACTATTCTAATATGTTCATTAGTGTGTATGTAGTGAAAAAAACATAACCGCCAATATATAATGTCATGGTATGCAAATTATATGCAAATTAGATGCTTAAAATTTATTTACTTAAATACTTTGGGTCATACCTGACATTTTTCTAGTTTAGAGTAGGACTCTATCTCGTATCATTTTCAAACCACAGCCTTTTGAAATTTGGATCTCAAAAATCTGTATTTTTTAAATAATTCCTGGCGCCTAAAGGGGGCAAGAGACTGACAAAAATTATAAGGGCATTATAGCCTAGTACTTGGATACTTAAGTACATTTGAAGGCAAATACTTTTGTACTTTTACTCAAGTGAAAGTTAAAAGGGAGTACTTTTACTTTTACTGAAGTAATATTTTACCTAGTGTATCTGTACTTTAACTCAAGTACTTGGTTTGTGTACTTCGTCCACCACTGCACCTACCCGACTTGCCAGAATGGGTTGTCTGAATGAAAATAAGTGTTGGAAATGCAAGATAGAAACGGGCACATACGTACATGCGCTATGGCAATGTACAAAGATACAACCCTTTTGGATAACTGTGTTGAAATCTCTTGGAAGATGTCTGGGAACTGACCTGCCATTGTCATCAAGGTTATGTCTTTTAGTAGACAAATCTGAGATCCCTCATATCAAAAATAATAAATTCTCCCTTGTTACTGTGGGTATAGTTACAGCAGTAAGACTGATACTTAGGTTTAGGAAAGAGACACAATGTCCTACTTTTAAAATGTGGATTGAATTTATGATTAAAAATGTATCATATGAAAACATGTTAACTAAAATAAATGGAAACCAACTTTACAAAACTATATTCCACTATGCCGTGGCAGCAGCAGCGCTAATGCTTCTCCAGAAGAAGAACATACAATGATTGACAAAGGCGCCTTAAATACCTCCTACCTCAATTGTCTCCTACCAATATAACCCCAAAGGAATTACTCTTAACATTAGCTTCTTTAAAACCACATTAAACTCCTCCATAAACAAAACCATAAATTATATACAACCCCTAAAATAGGTATATAAAACCTAAATCCATACACCAATGTTGTCTAAAATCCATAAAATCCTTAAACACCTAAACCTGTTACCCCTACACATTCTCTTGACTTGGTCCAGGCTGGAACCTTTAAATGAGCTCTTGTTTGCCTGGGGACTCTTTTACAGTTTTTCTGAATTGCTAAAACACTAAATCCCATTGTAAAAACGACACTGGCAACTGCCAAAACTCTTTTATCAAATCAATCACACTGTTGTCAAAATCTTAAACACTATTCATCTGTTTAGGACACAATTTGCGAATCTGAATCGCCCATTTACCAAAACTCTAAACACATTCTCAAACACAGAACACAACTTTGCAGTGTCATCCACTTGTACCCAGAATTGTGCACACAGGCTACAGAAGTGAAACACAACTAACACACTGTTCTCATCCTTTACACACTACCACTCAAAATTGAAAACACATGTGTCCAATCAGTGCACACAATTAGAAAACAGTATTTAAGCCTGGGGCGGCAGTAGCTCAGTAGGAAGAGCGGTTGTCCTTCAACTGGAAGGTAGGCGGTTCAATTCCCGCTCTCCCCACAGTTCATACTGTCATTGAGTCCTTGGGCAAGACACTTAACCTACCTTGCCTCCAGTGGCTGTAACACTGGTAATTAAATTAGAACAATGTAAGTCGCTTTGGATAAAAGCGTCAGCTAAAATGAATAAATGTAGTCAAATGCAAATGGCATGAGGTGATCCAACAATGGAGCAGAACAGAGGAAGAGGTGGAGGAAGAAGTGGAGGAAGAGAAAGAGAAAGAGAAAGAGGAAGAGGAAGAGGAGTCTGTGTCAGAGGTGGTGGGCGAGGACAAAGACCAAGCAGATCAATAATTTCTAATGACATTCGAGCAACTGTCATAGATCATGTTCTGGTGCATGGCATGACTATGAGGGAGGCAGGGCAACGTGTGCAACCAAACCTAAGCAGGTTCTCAGTGGCTTCTATAATCCGGACCTTCAGAGAAGAAAACAGGTAAAGTATACTTGTCTCAGAAAGGGGACAATGACACATAACTTTTCAATGGTACTGTGTTTTGAAAACATTTACTGAATAAAATGTGTGTGTATGTGTATACTTCTAACTAAATGGGGTTCTTTTACAGAATTGAAAGACGGCCTCATGAGGGTGGAAGGACACGCATGTTCTCACAACACCAGGAGACACTTATTGTGGATATGGTCCGTCAGAACAATGCAATTCGACTGCATGAAATACAGCAGCGGATTGTAGAAGACAACGTACATTTCGAGGAATAAATAGTGTGAGTCTGTCAACAATTGATCGTGTCCTGCAACGCAACAAGATAAGGATGAAACAAGTTTATCGGGTACCATTTGAGCGAAACAGTGAGAGAGTGAAAGAGCTACGATGTCAATATGTGCAAGTAAGTAAACTCAGTACTAGAAAGTACTGTGTATTTTGGGAAGCAGCACATGTATACATCTTACTGTGTCATTTATGGAACTAAATGTAGTTTTCACTGTGTACAGAGAATCTTTGAGCTTGACTCAATGGCTATGCCTCATGAATACATTTTCATGGATGAAGCTGGATTCAATCTAGCCAAAAGGAGAAGAAGAGGTCGCAACGTGATAGGTCAACGTGCCATTATTGAACTGCCTGGCCAGCGTGGTGGAAATGTAACCATCTGTGCTGCCATCAGCAGCTATGGGGTTCTCAACAGTCATGTTACTGTTGGGTCATACAACACCGAACTGCTGCTAACATTCCTGGATGGTCTACGGGGTGCTCTGCTCGAGCAGAGGGAGCGCGAGCAGGCGGAGCGTCCCATGTATGTTGTCATTTGGGACAATGTGAGCTTTCACCGTGGTCCGAGAATACGTGACTGGTTTCAAAATGAGCAGCATTTTATTAATGTCTTTCTTCCACCATACTCTCCCTTCTTAAACCCTATCGAGGAGTTTTTCTCAGCATGGAGATGGAAAGTGTATGACCATAACCCTTACACACAGGAGAACCTAATTCAAGCAATGACTGGAGCATGTGGCGACATCAGCGTGGAATCTTGCCAGGGCTGGATTCGGCATGCTAAAGCATTCTTTCCCCGTTGCCTTGCAATGGAGAACATAGCATGTGACGTGGATGAAGTCCTGTGGCCTCACCCAGCAGAGAGGCGTGATCCTGAGGCAGAATGAATGCTGTAAACATGTCTTATTTTATTTTTTCTTAGCACAAGTTTTGTTTCTCTTTTTTGCTGCAGTTTTTTTAAAGCTTTATATTATTTCTTTGTTTAAATAAGAGTACAAGAATATAATTATTCCCACTCTCCCCACAGTTCATACTGTCGTTGTGTCCTTGGGCAAGACACTTAACCCACCTTGCCTCCAGTGACTGTAACACTGGTAATGTGATGTAAGTCGCTTTGGATAAAAGCGTCAGCTAAATGAATAAATGTAAATGTAAATGTATTTATGTAGTGTGTAATGGTTGCTAAGTTGTGTTTGCGCATTAGCTGGTTTTGTGTGGTTTTTGACGGTAGTGAGTGATTTTGATTCAAGTTAAAATGGTTTTGGGTCAAATATTTGGTTTTGCAAGAGGAGTCAGAGGTTTTGTGAATGTAGCTTGAAAATTGGGTTTTGTGTTCACAGTTTAGAGAAAAGGAGAGCAGGTTTCAAGAAATGTGTCTTAGCAATTCAGAAAAACTGTAACACCTGGACACAAGACAAAGGTATATAACACATATTGCACCATATATTGCACTTAAATAGTTTAGATTCTAATGACTATTCTTTTTCCAGGGCTGAGCATGAACCAATCAAGCGCTCCATGCCAACTGGATCCAACAATGGAAAAACAACAATAAATACCCTCCAAAACCAAATTTTGTTCAATTTCCTCACTGTACAGTATATGTGCAAACTATTGTTTTAAAGTGCTGTGTGCTTTTAAAGTGCAAGAATTCGTAATTGCTAGAGTGCAGTGTTAAAGTGCTTTAGTTACCCTTTTGCATGTTCTGGCAAAACACTCAATCAAGGTTATGCAATTTTCTTGGTACATCTGATGATACATGGTTAACATGTATCATGTATTCTGTCAGCCTCAACCAAGATTGTCTGCAGGAATAGAGACAAAAGCACCACTCTACAGTTTTCTAACAGCAGTTGTTTGGCTGACAAAACATTTATGGTTCACTTAAAGCATATCAGCTGTTTCATGACCTAACAATGTCCAAACAAATTGACCTTCTAGGATACTGGCAAATTCAGCACTATATTTACATGTCCATGACATATCAAGTTGCTGACTCTGTAACTGCCTCATTATCTGACCTTCAATGACCTTGTCTTGTTACTGCTATTAAACTTCCCTAGTATTGCATTAAAACACTCAAAGGAAAAGCACCAAAATTAATAAACCGGACTGTAGTCTAACATGCACTCCTTCAAATGTAGTAAATGCATGTTGAGGGTGCAGTGCAATGGGCCAAAAAGTTCAACAAATTTTGAGAAATCTCTGCAGGTATCCATCTGCTACTTCCAGATGGAAATAACTCCGGAGCAGAGAATGATACAAGCCTGCACAAAGTCAAACCGCATGTCATACTGTCTCTTGCCAATATGTCTCTTCAGACAAAACACAGTAAATGTTTTACCAAATCTCAGGTATTAGTCCAACAAGAATATTTTCTAAAAACTGTCTTCACGAGGTAAATTTAAAAGTAGATGGCTCCAACTGAATATGGTGCACTGAAACCAGTCCACATTAAGTTGTACATGCTAGCGGTTGTGTGTGACAATTTTTCATTAAATTGTATGAAATGTGATAGTGTAGCCTCTCCGGCCAATATCACCACCAGCCGCCACTGGTTACAGGAATTATATATTTCCTATTGTTATTAATAACTGGTTGCTCTTAGTCCTGCTCAAGTCATGTCCTTCATGCTAATCCAAACATAGACATAACTAGCCACTGACTACATTCTGCACCTGGGAACTTGTCATGAGGGGCATGAACAATGTACGCCTCCTACCACTGTACATGCAGCAGGATATAAAAACATGTATTGTTTAGCTTTGTAAGCAATTCTTCCTTTACTATTGTTACATGCTGTATAAATTGTTTAAGCATCATTGCCAGATTATTTCAGTCTGCTAAGAATGGCTCTCCATTCACATACATACATCCTTACATACTTGTTCATCCTCATCTCCCAACACACCCTCAGGCCTTTTCCGCAGTTGCATTTGTTCACATTTTTCTGCAAATCTTTTTGACAAGCTCTTGCAAAGACTGCTTAACACTGTTTTAACAGTCTGGACGAATTGGATAAATAAACTTTTAGAAAACTTTACATTTCTTCGCAAGGTAGAACCATATTTTTTCTTCTGGGCTGAGTTCCTGTTTGGAGAATAGAATGTGACTACAAGGTTTAAACACCTTTGTACCATCCATTTTGACCTCATAGGTTTTTGATTTTATGTACAGTATTTTGTCATACATTTAGAACATGCCACATATTGTTCAAAATTATTACTGTCCATTTTCTCAGAGTGGAAAGAGTCCTTGGAATGTTGCTTGCAAAGGCATTGATGAAGTCAACACAAAGCACAACATAAAATGTCTTAGGAATAAAAGAAGTGCTGTGATGGCATTGTCAGAAATCTTGAAACTTGAAACTTTTATCAACAAATATAAAACATCTGCACAATATAAAACATCTTAACCTTTTCTTCAAGATGACCTAGATGACTGAGAACCTCAACAGACATAAGCCTATCATATCAATTGAAACCCCTTAAATCACACCTTTGGCCTGTTTAAAACATTCCAAAACCCGGCCGAGTATGTCCTTGGCACAATGTCTGTTTAAGGACTTTTTTTCCCAAATGCCGTTTTTGCAGTACCGCTTTTTATCATCATAGTATTGTGAGTGTGACAGTTATTTGTCACAGTGTTTACAATAACGCCACTCTCTTTTCCTCTTTTGTTTGGGGAGTTCTATCTTCCATAATTTTCTAGAAAATCTTTCTGTTTATATGTTCTCCTCGCAGGTTTTTCCTTGATAAGTCACCTCTCGTGTAACAAGACCAATCAAGTCCTAGATAAGTGTGAGGCTCTACGTCCAGTCTATACGTCATCTTGTGATGAGCCTCGACCAATCAAATCACAATCATGGCTGGACGTTGTCTTACCTTCAGCACCCCTGGCCCCGAGACTCCTCAGCTGGAACATGTGCTAAGTGATTAAAATACACCGTCAAGTCCCGCAACAGACAACAAGGGGCTGCTGTTTGTTACTAGTATCTCTCGGTAGTCAGGCGAGTTTGCTATTGATGTCTCTTGGAAGTTTCGAGTAATAAACAACAGAGTGCAGTCATTGAAAGAAATGCTAGGTGCATCTGACTGTAACAGCTGCTCGATTGAGGAATATACGTAAGAAGAAAAGGCAGCTACAAAATCCCCAAATTGTGGTAAGATTAAAAGCCCAAATCACCATTGCTAAAATATTATGGCAGAAAAAAATGTAAGTTTTGTTCTTTTCAAGGTAATTATTATCGTTTTTATTTTGTAAGAGGCAAGAGTCCGTCGGCTACATAATTCTGACTCAAATTGCAGGCGCTATGACCCGGGGCAAAGGTAAGACTAAGCAATATAAGTTAATTATGTTTTTGTTGGGGTCCTAGCTGCAAGTCCGGAACTGTGCGATGAAGGCTGAGACAACCAAACGTTTGTTGGTAAGTCATTTTCAGAGTTTTATTATTGTGTACTGTGTTTTTCTTTACAAGTTTTTTTTTTACACACCCAATTAATTATTTATAGTGGCATGCAAAACCGTGCGCCAAAGTCTTCAATTCAGCTGTTGGAGGTTAGGCTCTCTGAAAGGGCACAACAGCTGAAATGATGTCAAATAAAGAAGATTGCTACATTGATGGAGTGTCCCCCACCGTCCAATGGTATGATTGCAACTGTTTATGTCACCCATAAGTTTAAGATGAACCTAGAGCAATTGAACAGCAATTTTTAGTAATTGGCAACAACTAATGCTAAAAATGAATGCTTAGTGCATTTTTCTTTGTGCCTGTTGTCGTCAGAGGAATGACAACAGGAAGAGATGAATTATGATTGCAGTATTTTGCATATTTCTTTAATAAACAAATATGTTGAATTTACTGTATTTAAAATGTTTTCAAACATTTATAAAGGACTGTTAAAGGCATAATATTCAGGCTGTTGTTGATAAACAACCAGGTCCTTTTCTGTCAAAACCAGTTTTCTTTTAGCTTTAAAAAAACTCTAGCCTCTTGATTTTACAGGATATTCTTTTCTTCTGTGTCACCTCAAAAATAACCCTCCTCATGTAAACAAAGAAAAAAGTACCGGACACTGGATTACCTGCATTTAGCTTTACAGTGTCAAGAGGCTGTACGTGTGGAATAAATGAGATTTAACTTAGATAAGATTATGTTTAAAAACTTATATTTTAATAAAGAATGTGCAAACCCCTCACGGTGAGGAAAGTTAACTAAGCGGACCTCAACCAATTTTAGTTGAGATCCCCTGCTCTATTAGCCTGGTTCTACCAGACTCTCGTACATTTCATTTGTACAGAGAGTCTGGCCTCGCTCCATTGACAAGCGTTTACTTCCTTGTATGCGGGAACTCTGTTGAAGTTTAAAACTATTGGATCTGCCCAGAGTCACTCAGGATCTGCCATAGCCAATCGCTAACGTGTGGTCGTGACGTATGTCATGCGCCGAAACCGACCGGAAACAACAATAAGTCTTAGCCTTAGCTAACTCATTCACCACTAGCGGAGTGAGCTGGAAAATCAAACTTTTCCCGAACCCCGGGGGAGGGCCACAACATCATGTCCACCAACAAAACTTAGCAAACATTGTTCTTGCTCCGGCTTTAACTTCTGGATATTCGCAGTTTTTCAACAACGGACAGAATAGCTTTTCTCACGTCTTTCTCCGCTGCCATTACTCCAACGCAAACTGACGCACTTCATCAACGTCATCGTTCTCAGCCACTCCCTCTGTTCGCTGATTGGTCCTACAAAAAATTGATTTCTGGAAACCTAAGAATATACAGCAATCCCAGACGTAGTACTGAAGCGAAATGAAATTGCCAGGCTACTGCTCTATATCATTTATGCAAAATTGTGTGTGTTACTATTGTCTCCCAATAATTATTCCTTATCTTATTAATTTTATTATATTAATTAAATCCTATTTATTCTTATGTTACAAGAATTCTTTGTACATATTATCCAGAGAGAACACGGAGACAGCGTATAATTTAAAAATGAATGGTTTAATTCTTACAAGAAGAAGAAACATGTAGACAATGAAACAGGATAAAGTTTGCTCAGAAAAGTAAACAATACATGAGATTTGATATCATGCAGTAAAGGGTGTAGGAGGTGTATCTTTCACACACTCCACAGGACAAGTTCCCAGTTGCAGGTTTCAGTTCATGGCAAGTTATGTCTAGGTCTAGGTATGTCTTTGTTCATGTTTGGATTACCATGAAAGACATGACATGATCAGATTTGACATGACCTGAAGACAACTAGGAGCAACCAGTAATTATTAACCATGGGAAATGAAGAATTATTTAAACATCTTACGCCATAGTAAGGGTGTTTCTTCATTTACCTTTAGCGTTCCTAAAGTACTTATTTACTTCAGATATTTCCCTTGTTTTAATAGGTTAATATTCTTTACAGTTATCATGAGCTAACTGTCTAAACTCACTTAGGTGGTGCCTCTTTATCTCCTAACTATTAAATCAGCCTAGTACCACGTCCAACACCCCCTACAACTGATGATTGTTTTTGTCTTGTCACTCTTTCACCATTTATTTCCACTGAAAATGTGTGTGTGTGTGTGTGTGTGTGTGTGTGTGTGTGTGTGTGTGTGTGTGTGTGTGTGTGTGTGTGTGTGTGTGTGTGTATGGGGGGAGTCTGTGAATCTGTACCTGGGCTGAAAATGAAAAGGGAAAGATGTTGTTTGGAAGTAAATTATTACATGCTTAAGGTAGTCTTTCTGGTCTTGCACAGTCTTGCACAGTCTTGCTGTGTGTCTTGCTGTGTTTGAATGATGGTAAATATAGGGTTTACTGAGACTGTGAGACTCTATTGCTTTATGTGGTACTTCTGTCCTATTCAAATGCACAGCAGGAGGTCACAGCAGCCACTAAGGCTAAAATAAAATGAAATCTCTATATTTATCATAAAAATTTACCTAAAAATAAATCTAATAAAAGCTAAAGGAGAGAATGTCCGACTCAGAATAGTAACAGCGTACATCTAAAAGCCTGACCAATAGTCTTAATTTTATAGCCATAGTAAATAACCATTTTGCAAAAGAATGATTGCTTTATATTGATAGAAACGTAAGTTACACTATATTTTCATCACCAGAACTGTTTTATCTCACGTTAAAGTCAAATGTGGTCATCTTAGAATACACTTAGACACGTTATTCTGAACATTGGCAATTGGAGGAAAAAAGCTTGCAAAGAGAAATAAGGGCTTTAAAACACACCTTAGTGTCTCACAAAAGCGCATTTTTTACCCACGCATTATTTAGCAACACAAACATATTTTTGAGCTATTTTTATTCATTTAACCCATTGTGGTGATAATGCCTAAACATGACAAAGGGGTGTTGTTTTAAAGCTAGCCACTCAAGAACCACAGGGGGTGTAGAAATACAAGACTATCTTACATTACACCGTCTTACATGGAGTAAGATAGTGTTTATTCTTTACTTTATTTTTTTCTGCACATTTGATTTTTTTTTTCCAAAATGATGAATAGCAAATCAGATTTGTGCCAAAATGATCAAACAATACTTTCTTAGAAATGCATAATAAAAATATTAGTCTTTTATATAAATACAAATCTTTTTTACTGGGACAAGATAAAAAACATTTGTTTGCAAATTAATTTTTGAAAAAAAAATGTTATTCCTTTTTTAGTTTGATATTATATTTTTTGTTTGCAAAAATCAATCAATCAATCAAAAAAAACCCTCCTTGAACCGGCACCTTATTGTGGTGGAGGGGTTTGAGTGACCAAATGATCCTAGGAGCTATGTTATCGGGAGCTGTATGCCCCTGGTAGGGTCTCCCAAGACAAACAGTTCCTAGGTGACAGGCCAGACAAAGAGCAGTTCAGAACCCTTTATAGAAAGGAAAAAATCAAAGACCATTACGTCGCCCGGTATGGTGCAACTGTGGCCCCACCCTGGAACCAGGCCTGGGGTTGGGGCTTTTATGCAAGCGCCTGGCTCAACCCGAAGGAGCAACATGGGGCCAACCTCCTGTGGGCCCACCACCTGCATGAGGAACCGTAAGGGATCGGTGCAATGTGGATTGGGTGGCAGTCATAGGCGGGGGCCTCGGCGAACCAATCCCCGGACACAGAATCTGGCGCTAGGGACATGGAATGTCACCTCGCTGGCGGGTAAGGAGCCTGAGCTTGTGCAGGAGGTTGAGAGATATCGACTAGAGAAAGTCGGGCTCACCTCCACGTACAGCTTGGGCTCTGGAACCCAACTCCACGAGAGAGGCTGGACTCTCCACTACTCTGGAGTTGCCTGCGGTGAGAGGCCCCCCAGCTTAGCTGCCATGTGTTGGAGTTCACCCCGGTGAATGAGAGGGTCGCATCCCTGCGCCTTCGGGTCGGGGATAGGTCTCTCACTGTTATTTGTGCTTACGGGCCAAATGGCAATGCAGAGTACCCGGCCTTCTTGGAGTCTCTGGGAGGGGTTCTGGAAAGTGCTTGAACCTGGGACTCTGTCGTTCTACTGGGGACTTGGCGCGTGGGCAGCGACAGTGACGCGCACGTGGGCAGCGACAGTGACACCTGGAGAGCCGTGATTGGGAGGAACATCCCCCCGGATCTGAACCCAAGTGGTGTTCTGTTATTGGACGTCTGTGCTAGTCACAGTTTGTCCATAATGAACACCATGTTCAAGCATAAGTGTGTCCACCAGTGCACGTGGTACCAGGAAACCCTAGGCCGGAGGTTGATGATTGACTTTGTAGTTGTTTCATCTGACATCCAGCCGTATGTCTTGGACACTCAGGTAAAGAGAGGGGCGGAGCTGTCAACTGATTACCACCTGGAGGTGAGTTGGATACAATGGCGGGGGAGAAAGCTGGACAGACTTGGTAGACCCAAACTTACTGTGAGGGTCTGTTGGGAACGTTTGGCCGAGTCCCCTGTCAGAGAGATTTTCAACTTCCACCTCTGGCAGAGCTTCGTCCGGATTCCGAGGGAGACTGGAGACATTGAGTCCGAGTGGACCATGTTCTCCACCTCCAAAGTCTCTGGTGCTTGTCGTGGCGGCAATCCACAAACCCAGTGGTGGACACCGGAAGTAAGGGATGCCGTCAAGCTGAAGAAGGAGACCTATTGAGCCTGGCTGGCTTGTGGGACTCCTGAGGCAGCTGATGGGTACTGGTAGGCCAAGCGGGCTGCAGCCCGGGTGGTTGTGGAGGCAAAAACTCAGGTCTGGGAAGAGTTCGGTTAGGCCATGGAGAAGGGCTATTGGTCGGCCTCGAAGAAATTCTGGCAAACCGTCCGGCACCTCAGGAGGGGTAATCAGTGCCCTGCCAACACTGTTTACAGTGGAGGTGGAAACTGCTAAATTCAACTGGGGACATGTTGGACGCTGGAAGGAATACTTCGAGGATTTCTATGCCAGGGTACTGGAGAGGAGAATGCGGCCGATAGTCAAACCTCGGATTCAGGAGGAACAATGCGGTTTTCGTCCCGGTCGTGGAACACTGGACCAGCTCTATACCCTCTCTAGGGATCTGGAGGGTTTATGGGAGTTTGCCCAACCAGTCCACATGTGCTTTGTGGATCTGGAGAAGGCATTCGACTGTGTCCCTCGTGGCGCCCTGTGGGGGGTGCTCTGGGAGTATGGGGTCCAGGGCCCTTTGCTAAGGGCTGTTCGGTCCCTGTACAACCAGAGCAGGAGCTTGGTTCGCATTGCCGGCAGTAAGTCAGACCTTTTCCCGGTGCATGCTATAAATAATTTAATTTCATAAAAATACCGAAAAGAGAAAAAAACTCTTATAATATGTTTATTAGTCTGTATGTACTGTAAATAACATAACCGCCAATATATAATGCCATGGTATGCAAATTACATGCAAATGAAATGCATACAATTAATTCACTCATATACTTTGGGTCATACCTGACATTTTTCTAGTTTAAAGTAGAACTCTATCTCTTATCATTTTCAAACCACAGCCTTTTGAAAATTGGATCTCAAAAATCTGTATTTTTAAAAATAAACCCTGGCGCCTAAAGGGTTAATACCCCAGTTCTTAATACCGTTTATTGCCACCTAACATCGATAACAGCTTGAAGTCTTTTGTGGTAGTGGATGAGGCCCTTTATTTTCTCAAATGGTAATTCTGCCTATTCTTCTTGCCAAAACCAAAAAGACTTCAGTTCCTGTAAATCCTTGGGCTGTCTTGCATTAACTGCACATTTAATATCTCCTCAGAGTGGCTCAATGATATTAAGGTCAGGAACCTTCACTTTATGCTGCTGTAGCCAATGACAGGTCGACTTGGCCTTGTGCTTTGGATTGTTGTCATGTTGGAACATCCAAGTACCTCCCATGCGCAGCTTACGGGCTGATTAGTGCAAATTTTCCTCCTGTATTTTCTGATAACTTGCTGCCCTCATCTTGCCATCAATTTTGACCAATTTTTCTGTGCCTTTGGAGGGGCGTGATTGGAAGGAACAGCCTCCCTGATCTGAACCCGAGCGGTGTTCTGTTATTGGACTTCTGTGCTAGTCACAGTTTGTCCATAACAAACAACATGTTCAAGCATAAGTGTGTCCATCAGTGCATGTGGCACTAGGACACCCTAGGGCTGAGGTCGATGATCAACTTTGTAGTTTTTTCTGACCTCCAGCCGTATGTCTTGGACACGCGGGTGAAGAGAGGGGCGGAGCTGTCAACTGATCACCACCTGGTGGTGAGTTGGATCTGATGGCGGTAGGGGAAGCTGGACAGACTCAATCATGTTGTGAGGGTCTGTTGGGAAAATTTGGCCGAGTCTCCTGTCAGGGAGATCTTCAACTCCCACCTCCGGCAGAGCTTCGACCAGATCCCGAGGGAGGCTGAAGACATCGAGTCCGAGTGGACCATGTTCTCTGCCTCCTTCTCGGAGTTGTGGTCGTAAGGTCTCTGGGGCCTTTTGTAACTTGTTTCAGGAGGCAACCCCTGAATCCAGACACCAAGCTGAAGAAGGAGTCCTACCAGGCCTGGTTGGCTTGTGGGACTCCTGAGGCAGCTGATGGGTACCGGTAGACCAAGCAGGCTGCAGCCCGGGTGGTTGTGGAGGCAAAAACTCAGGTCTGGGAGGAGTTTGGTAAGGCCATGGAGAAGGACTATCAGTTGGCCTTGAAGAGATTCTGGCAAACCGTCCGGCGCTTCATTAGGGGGAAGCAGTGCCCTGCCAACACTGATTACAGTGGAGGTGGGCAGCTGTTGACCACAACTGGAGATATTGTTCGACGGTGGAAAGAATACTTCGAGGAACTCCTTAAGCCCACCGACATGTCTTCCACTAAGGAAGCAGAGGCAGAGGGCTCTTGTCCATCACCCTAGCTGAAGTTACAGAGGTAGTTAAGAAGCTACTCGGTGGCAAGCCACGGGGGGTGGATTAGCCCTGAGTACCTGAAATATCTGGGGCTGTCTTGGTTGACTCTGACAGACTGACAGAGACATGGCAGCCATTCTGCGCCCATGGATTCTCTGACCATCACCAAATACATTCACTAAACATTCTTACACATTCATACACCAGTGCGACAGACACTGGAGGAAAGGAGGGTTAAGTGTCTTGACCAAAAGCACAACAACAGTATGAACTGTGGGGAGAACAGGAATTGAACTGCCTACCCTACGGTTGAAGGACGATCGCTCTGCCACTGCGCTCAGCCACCCGTGTGTATGACCGGAGTAGAAGCTTGGTTCTTATTGCCGGCAGTAAGTCAGACTTGTTCTTGGTGCATGATGGACTCCGGCAGAGCTGCCCTTTGTCACCGGTTCTGTTTATATTATTTTTTATGGACAGGATTTGTAGGTGCAGCCAGGGGCCGGAGGGAATCCGGTTTGGGGATCACAGGATCAAATGTCAAGTTGGCTCCAACAAGCCAGGACCTTAATTGACACTGGGACGGTTTACAGTTGAGTGGGAAGCGGCTGGGATGAGAATCAGCACCTCCAAGGCCATGGTTTTCAGCCAGAAAAGGGTGGCTTGTCCCCTTCAGGTTGGTCAAAAGTTCCTGCCTCAAGAGGAGGAGTTCAACTATCTTGGGGTTGTGTTCACAAGTGAGGGAAGGATGAAGCTGGAGATTGACAGACTCTGCAGATTCTGCAGTGATGCAGTCAATGTACTGGTCTGTCGTGTTGAAGAAGGAGCTGAGCTGAAAGCTTACCACCAGTGTGTGACTGTGTAGTAAACAAATAATTGATATGTAAAGCGTCTTTGCATCCTCGGAAAAATGCTATATAAAATTGATGTAATAATAATATTAAAGAAGTAAAAAGTGTCTTGGCTGGCATTCAGAAATCGGAGAATGCAAAGATACATACCTCTGCAGAAACAAGGAGTGCAGAAAGGGGTGGCTCCGCTGATGAAAACACTATTTAATCTGTTCTAAAGACACCAAGAAAAGTGATGTTTATCAGAGGAGCAGTGCAAGTAAGCGTCACCTGACTGTTGAGCAGGAGCAGTTTCTCTATGAATTATCTCTCAAGATGGCAGAGAAGTGCAAAAAGGCCTTCACCAATGGGGACATGCGGACAAGCAAGTTGACTGATGCTATTTCTGACTTGCTGAAGAGGCATGGACTTTCTGAACAGCCAGTCATTCTAATGCTGATGAAGGTAACAGCGAAAGCAGGCCAGAAGATTGTAATTCTTATAGACCTGGCGTCCGATACCAATTACATTACCCCCAGGGCTGCTAACCATCTGGGGTTGCAAAATAAGGAAGTAACCTTAGTCTCATACGAGACTAAGGTTATGGGGGGCATGATCATGAGTATTGGCACCAGAAGGTACCTCCTTTGAGTGTGTATTAAAACAGCCACTGGTAAGGTGATGGCACATGAACTGGTTTGTCACGAACTGGACGAAATTGCCAAAGTTCACAAAAACGTTAAATTAGCAAAGCTTCACACCTTCTTCCCAGAATGATCTATATATGGCAAGATTGACCAGATTTCCTGAAACTGCCAGTGGTTTAGTGGCATTTCAAATCACCTGGGAAAGTTGCAGCTCAGGCCAAAGTTGATGTGGACCGACTCCAAAGAAAATCCTTTGCAGCAGCTTTCACCAGAAGGCAGACAAAACAATACAAGGACAAACAAACACCATAACCAGTTGACCAGAACAGCATGAATAAGTAAGTAAACATAAAAGAGCTCCAGCTGGCTGGGCTGATAAACTTATCATGGTCGAGAATTTCAGCAGTCCAAAAAAGCTTTTGGATGTGATTGAGCGGGCTGCCATAAACTGGAAGACGAAAAAGGAAGGAAAAGTGGCAAAGTACTCGGTAGCTGTGAGCATCACCTGTGCAGCTACCGAGCGTCAGTATGCCCTCAATTTTTTTTTTCTGGCAACACAAGAAGGTACAACAGTTGCAGACACATCCCTCAATTGACTCGTTGTGTATCGGAACAGCAATGGCCTCTTGGTATGTGGAGGCAGGTTCCAAATGTTTATTGAATGTTTGCTGTACCAATTGAGGTGAGGAGCAACTACTACAAGATGCCTAGGAATGGATGTGACTCCTTGGGTTTCCACTAGGAGCTCAAGTGGGAGGTGATTTGCCAAAAAGAGGCAACCTCAACCTCTTGCTTTTATCTCTCTTATCTTTGCCTTATTTCAAACAGTTTCTGCCAGTTTCCAATATTACTTTAAATTTTTGAATAATTTGTGCACCAGAGGGCGCACTAGTACAAAGTGCATTGGTGGATTCCGGCTGCATTGCTGCATATTTCCCAAACATAATATGCACGGAAGACTACTGAGACGCCACTGGGTTTCAACCTGCTTCTGCTGCTTATGCTGTTTATGCTGCTTATGCCTATGCTGCTTCTGCATATGCTGCTGATTGTGCTTCTGCTAAAGAATGGATTAGAAGGTTGACGCTGTGTCCACCTCCTTTTGTTGTGGCTTTACAAGCCAGCCGTAACAAATTGGGGGCTTGTGTTTTTGCATTGAGCATGGTCTCTTTGTTCTCTTTTGCGCTGAGTGATTGATACATTGACCTACTTTTTATGTGCTGTGTCATAGGTGAAGCACGCCTTAAATGTGAGCAAGCACGCTGGTGAATATGACGTTGTCGGAAAAGTTTGAAGTACTTTCTTTCATGGTGAGGCTGTTTTTTTTTGGCTTTACAAAACCTGTACTTGCTGCTTAACAGGAAGTACAGTTGAGTGAAGTGTTTGTCTCGTGCACATCTGGTTTTGTTTAATGTCTTTGCCCTCTTGTCAGGCTGTAGAAGTGTTGCCTCTTTATCTGTTTGTTATCTTGCGGTTATGTGTTCACAGCACAAGTGGGACGGAGAATTAATATTATTTTTTTATAAATGAAGCTGTATAAAAGTGACAGAGTGTGGAACACCTTCTCTGCACTTCTCCTGTCCATACGCCCATGGCCAACCTCCAGCAGAGGCTCCTGCTTTAGCTCAGGCCAGGGACACACCTCCAGGCCCTGGCTATGGGACACTACTGCCTCAGCTCAGGCACCCTTCTCCGGTCAGGCTTCCCTACCCATTCCTTTTGGGATCCTGGCACACCTGGGAATCCAGCTTTAAGCCCCCTCCAGTCTCTCCAGTCTAAACCCCGAGCATGCAGTAGTTTTGTGCCTCTGACACACTCTGTCAGGCCATCACGCCCTCACAGGCGCTCACACGCTTGCTCACGCACTCCCCATCCCATTGCTTCGGGCCAGGCGTCAAGGAGAAGAGAGCCGCAGCAGCACTCACGTGACCCTGAGCTGTCCCCATCGGCTTCCTGTGGAGAGACAAAGGACAGTTACCTTCCTTAGATGTGGTAGCGGCTTCGTTGCCGGATTTGAACACTGACTACCCGTTATATGTAGTTACCGCTACAAGAGACCTAACATCTCAAATTTCCCCTTGGGGATTAATAAAGTTGAGTTGAATTGAAATACAGAACAGTATGGTGTTTCTTGGAAGTTGCATGGAATTAAAAAGTTATTTGCCTCTATAACCTTGAGGAGCCCTCTTTATTCGACAAGGAGTATATTTACGTTTGAGTTTTTTTTTTTATCCAGATGGAGACTAGTGTCTATATACACTTCTAAAAGCCTTGTTTAATGACCTTGTGCATTTTCAAACCATCAGCAGGGAATTTTTTTTATCGATAAAACAGATGCTGGGATCTGTGACTTGCATTTAATAATTTCACACAAGGAAGACTCGCTAAAGTAGCCTTGAGAGTATATTATCTTTATGTAAACAATATCTTAAAATCTACTTAAAAATCAGATTTAAAATGCATGCATATGTCAGCTTATAAATATTCATCCTCAACAAAATACAGAAAACGGAAAAATACAGATATATGGTCAAAGGTCATATTACAGGTGGTTAAAAGGCTGAAATTGGTTGGCTGAAGAATAATAGAGGCAGTACCATTAGAAGAAAGAAATTATGGTAAGAGCCTACACAAGGATAAAAAGCACACATGCTGGGGTATACTGAAATCACCATTATTCTGTAACTTGTGCCTCGAAGTTAGAAAACAATAAAAACCTATACACGGAATAGAAATGCACAAATTAGAGAGAGCTACAGATGGGATAACAAATATATTCTTTAACCCTCACGCAGCATGAATCCATGCAGCAGGCTCACACTTGGTAAATGGCTGTGGGGATAATATACACCTCCTTATATGGATATCCTGGAGGTGTGTGTTTTGTACAGCAAGGCAAAAGACTACACTGGAGACACTTTGAGTTTAAAGGTTCGTCACCACAGCACCAGCTTCATATGGTGCATTTTGAAAACATATACAGTTCCTTTCTACCTCTACAGTTAGAGTTAAAGCTGACTGCATTTGTCTGTAGGAATGCTTCTTCTCACCTCGCCCTTTACCTATTTTTTTTACCGCACTCAACCAGCTGTGTTCTGTCAGCGTTGGTGCGCTCTTTTGAGTCAGCATCAGTAAATGCATGATTTTGAAAAAGTGTATATATATTCATTCATTCATTCATTTTCTACCGCTTATTCCCGTTAGGGGTTGCGGGTGACCGGAGCCTATCCCAGCAGCTTTGAGCCTGAGGCGGGGTACACCCTGGACAGTGGCCAGTTAGTCGCAGGGCTATTTACCTAGTGTATCTCTACTTTAAATCAAGTACTTGGTTTGTGTACTTCGTCCACCACTGCCCACAACACAGTATGTATATATTGAGTATAATATTGATGATAATAACTATAATAATAATAATAATAGTAATAATAATAATTAAAGCCGCAAGCGGCAATAAAGGCCCTCCCTTGAGGCCGCAGGGACACATGCACTTGGAGGATTGCATTTTGTGCTCTAAAGCGCAAACTTCACGGTAATGTCAAATAACCGGGCCTGTGGTACTGCTTGAATCTTCTTCTGGCTGGAGCCTGCTTCATCACCTCGGGCCTGTGCAACTGCTGGGGCCTGCTACACCACCTTGTAATTTAGAGTTAAAGGTCTCCACAATCCTTGGTTTTCCTGGGAGCTGTCTGAACCTTTGAAAATAATAGATTGTGCTTGGGCTAAGGCGAGAAAAAAAAGTACTGGCTGGAGATTTGAGATGACTCAGGAATCACTGCACCCCCCTGTTTAAAAAGGCAAAATGTAAATATTACTTGTCTAAAAGTACAAGTTTACAAGTTCCAAAGGATTCTGAGGAGTTTTCTAAGACTCTAGCCGTGGCTCTGGAGGGGCCTCCTCCAAAGGAAGGATCCTGGCAATTGGGAAATGGCATTTATTTCCCAAAGAAATGGCTGCCTCTTCACAGACTCATTACGACCACAGCCACAAATGTATCAAAAAACAAATTGATAACGATTTTGGCACATGTGTCTAGATGATACTCACCAGATTTGGAGCTGTTTAGATGAAAACCCTTTAAAACAAGGGGTGAGATTTAGGTGGTCACGCATTCCACCCAACATAGTAGATTTCCTTTTGAGTTTACGGTATGGCTGTAATAAACTTTTCTGTTTGCCCTGAGGTGTCCTATGGATGTAACAAGTTTTGTATTTCTACATTTGAAAAAAATTGCTTTCACTTTCAATAGGCACAATGTATTTTCATTTTCCAGGGGTCGCCACTAGTTCATTTTTTATATTTTTTTTCGGGACTTCAAATACATGCTAAAACCTGTCTCACCTCTGTTACTGCCTCCTGTTAAGGGATGAAGACGAGACCTCTTCACAGACCTCTTAAGCACTGCATGGTTTATGAGGAATTTCCTGCAAAGGGAAAAAAGCCAAATAGGTTCTATCTCATGTTGTAGAATATTAACGTTTGTATTTACAGACTGATTCAAAGATTAGTCCTGATTATAAAACCTTTTTCCGGTAGCACTTTTCCAGATAAAGACATTGTACATTTGCATGCGTTGAATGAATGAATGTACAGTATGTATAAATACAGAGGCAAGAAAAAGTAACCTTTTGTAATTTCATGGTTTTCTGAACAAATTTGTTAAAATGTGATCCGATCATCTATCTGATCTACAATATGTAAAACACTGAAGAAGCACGGTATCCACGGCAGGACAGAACGAAGGAAGCCACTGCTTACTAAAAATAATTTTGCTGCTCGCCTGAAGTTTGCAAAAGAGTACATGGAGACTCCACAACGGTATTGGCAAAATGTTCTGTGGACTATTTGGAAAAAACATTCAGTGCTACATCTGGTGTAGAAAAGGCACGGCATATCATCATGAAAACATCATTCCAGCTGTAAGGTATGGTGGAGGAAACGACATGATTTGGTCCTGCTTTGCTAAATCAGGGCCTGGCCAGCTTGTAATCATCTTGAGGGGAAGATGATTTTTTTCATTTTTTATGTAAGGATAATGTGAGGATGTCTGTCTCTTTGACCCCATGGGTAAACCTCCAAAAACAAGTGGATTGCTGAATTTGTCCGCAGTGTATCAATGTCTGTGAGTGTCGGATTCTCTAAGTGTTACCCATGTAATTGACTGGCGATTGCCAACAAATGTTTTATTTCAGATGTTATTAAATGATTATTACTGATACACTGCTGTTCGAGGGATCAAATATGGCAGCAGCTCATTTTATGGCTTGAGCTTGCGCTTATAACTGGCCTGTCAATGGCCTTTGTTTAGTCAGACACCTAGCTTTTGAAGAAAATCTTTATTAACACAAACAAAGCCTTGAAATATTTCTGATGTTTGCATATTCTTGCGTCACCGTATTTCTACCTATGGTCACTACAACTACAAAGGTCTGGCTTTATTTAATTGTTTTATTAAAATGCAGTGTCTCATAATGCAGAGGACAGGCGAATATTCTTGTGTGTATATATGTTTTTAGAGCAGCATAATATGTTCAAATAGAGTGATCTTACTTTGTGTCTTGTGTTCTGTTGATTATGTGCTAAATGAGACTTGGTGTGTGTATCAAACGAGTGTAAAAAAAAAATATATATAAATATATATATATATATATATATATATATATATATATATATATATATAATAAAAAATGCTCCACTGCTTGTGAGATCTAGCACCATTCATCAGCTTTAGAACCACTTATTATAGAGGCAGCAATTCATTTTCCCCGGCTAAACTAGTGAGTGGGGGAATTGGGAGAAAAGGGTTGTAGGAAGAATTGATTTTGCAAAATAAATGGGGCTAATGCTGGATAATATTTAGCTGCAGTAGATTAAAGAACCTGCATGTGGTGGGAGAAGCAAGAGGGCTTAATTGAACATCTCCAAACATTCCTCTTTTTCTGGCTGTATTCAGTTCAGTGGGTGCCCTTTTCCATGCTTTCATCGCAGCCTCCTGCCAGGCGTCTAACAGGACTGATGAAACAGGCTGCAGTCATTCATCGATAGAGAGGGAAAATAAATGGAAGATAAATAATGACGGCGGATAGAGTTGGCGGTTTTATTGCAATTGGCAGGCCTCCACGCACTTTTGCATTTGGACCGTTTTTCAGCAAAGTCCGATGAAAAGGTTTAGGTGACCACACACACTAAAGCTGACAACTCATGGATACAAATGGACACACAATCCCGGGCATCTATCAGAACAGCAACAATAAAACTGAGCACTGACTCACATTAGTGCACGAGTGTTGCTAGTATGACGTGAAGTAGACAGTCTTTCAGCAGAAGGTGCATTGCTCCGGTAATGTGGTTCAAACTGTAGCAAACATGACCCAAAGGTAACATACTATTTAAGTCTATCAGCATCAACCTACCTAGTGACTGCAGATGAAAGTAAGATAAAAACAATAAAAGTAAAAGGATAAACCTGAGCAACACTAGGCACACATTGCCATCTACTACATTACTGTTACTTTGCGTTTTTATAGTTATAGTTATAATTATAATAGAGTAAATATTCTAATGCAATGCAATTTTATAATTGCTCAGTTTGTAAATGGAAGGTATAGTTTTGATAACTTTGCACAGCAGCTGGATTCTAGCAAGATTTTGGAGTTTCCAAACTTGGGTAAAAAAAGGTTGAAGTAAAAGCATCTGGACTCAGTTTTCAAGGTGAAAACATTTTGTCTCTAATTCCCACAACCAGTGGTGGACAGTAACAAAGTAAATGTAATTTGTTACTGTACTTAAGTAGTTTTTTTTCCAGTTTCTGTACTTTACTGAAGTATTTCCATTCGGGGATTCTTTTTACTTTAACTTCACTACATTTCAAAGTCAAATATCTTACTTTTTACTCAATTACATTTTGCAAAATCAGTCGTTCCTTTTTATTTATGAGTGAATAGAAAAAAACTGAAGAGGGCAATCACGCGACAAGCCACTAATCAGGATACAGCGCGCTCTGTTTTGAACTTGGTCTGGTAACTCTGGTTACCGCTTATTTAGTGCGTCAGTGCAACAGCATATCATTCATTAGGATGGAAGAATCACAAACTCCTGAATCTAAAGTGCCAGTGCCACAACATCCGTGGCCTTATTTGCGGTTTGTTATTTTGAAGTCGTTGAAAAGTAAAACGAGTCCTTCATTTTTCACTGCCTTCTTTGCCTGCCTCGGAACTGTAAAATTTCTTTGTACTGGAATTCTCCTTCCAATCTTAGGAAACACATTGAGGTAAGCCATTTTCATTCTGGTGGTCTTTTTTATTGAGTAATCTAACAGTAGATCGCACCATTGTGTTTAAGTTAACGTTAATTAGCTGTTTCACCAACGTTTGTAGTATTTATTTTAAACTGAGTGATTCGATACTGTGAAATGACAGTCGATTGATTTTAACACTTTTGGTAGAATATAAATTAAATTTTGACTAGTTTTATTTGCAGCTTATGATGCTAAACAGTTGAAAGGTGGAGTGGAGTGCTGCTTATAAACCGAGATCGTTCTTTTCAAAAGTTCAGCTTCCAAAGACTGTGATGTACAGAGCCCTGCACATGGCATGCAAGAAAAAAAACATTTACAACATTACTGTGTTTTCCCCCAGATTAATTTACTATTTTGCTTCCTCGATTTATAAATTATGTGCATGATTTTGAAACTCGAGGGAACAAATTAGTAAATCGTGCGCACGATTTAGCTTATTTTTTTCCTGCATATCATGTCTGAGGCTCCGTAGTGATCTACTTTAAGAATAATTTTATCACTAGATTTGTTGAAATCAATTACATCTATGTCATGCAAAAAGCATATTAAATTATTTTAAGCAAGAGACTGACAAAAATTATAAGGTCGTTATAGACATAATAAATGATAGTACTTGGATACTTAAGTACATTTGAAGGCAAATACTTTTGTACTTTTACTCAAGTGAAAGTTAAAAGGAGTACTTTGGATTTTACTGAAGTAATATTTTACTTAGTGTATTCATTCATTCATTTTCTACTGCTTAGTCCTGTTAGGGGTCGCGGGTGACTGGAGCCTATCCCAGCAGCTTAGGGCCTGAGGCGGGGTACACCCTGGACAGTGGCCAGTTAGTCGCAGGGCTATTTACCTAGTGTATCTCTACTTTAAATCAAGTACTTGGTTTGTGTACTTCGTCCACCACTGCCCACAACACAGTATGAACTGGGGGCAGAGCGGGAATCAAACCACCTAGCTTCCGGTTGAAGGACGACCGCTCTACCACTGAGCCACTGCGTCCCAGCAACACCAAGGGTGTTTCCCACACATGATTCGGGGGGGTGGCGGGGGTCAGGAGGCAGGGAGCAGAACGACGGGGCACTGGCAAGGGATGCGGGAACAGGAAACTCAGGAACACAGGCGGTGACGGGACTGGCACTCTGGCACGCAGGAGTCAGGTATGCATGTATGCAGGAGTCAGGCTTGGAAGACAGGCTTGGAATTACAGGCTCGGTCACGAAGAATCTGGCTCGGTCACAAAGAATCAGGCTCCGGTCACGAAGAATCAAGCTTCGGTGCTCGGAGGACTCGGGATGTTCAGGAACCGGCGGGGATACTCGGGTACTTGGAAAACTCAGGTACTCGGAAAACTTAGGTACTTGGAAGACTCAGGTACTCGGAAGACTCAGGTACTCAGAAGACTCAGGAACAGGTTAGCGGGAACAGGCCTCTTCCTTCAGCTCAAGTCGGCCTAACTTGCCTGCTCATCCAGTAGCTGAAGCCAGTGTCCTTGGTCCTGAGGACCAGCGCAAAATGGGTCTGTGGAGTCCTTGTAGTGGTCAGATTGTACTGTCAGGAACAGGCAGTAGGACTCACAATGCAGAAGCCACACGAGGATGATGTTTCCCAAGGTTTATTTTCAGGCAACGGTACAAAGTCCGGATCAAAAAGACAAGGCGGAAATCAGGCCAGGGTCAGAGCACAATATAATCCAATACATGAAACCCTAGGAATACACAACACATAAACACTAGGAAAACTGACCCGCGAACTAACACCAGGAGTGAAGACAATCTGACCCTGAACTGAGGAAAACACAACGAGGGACAGGTGGAATGCATTAGGGGCGTTGCAGGCAATCACAAAGGAGGGAAAGACACAAGGGCAGGAAGTCCATCAGAAATAATAGACAGGGGCATGACACTACACAATAAGAACCAGGAAATGAAATACACCACATAACAGATTGACAAACACTAGGTTGGGATCATGACAATTCATCTTGTATCGCGTCACAGACTGTACTCAACAGACATGCCTGAAGGATGTGGACTTCTCTTTCAGTTAGAGTATAAAACATTATTTTACGTACTTAAGCATGTTTTGTTAGTATATACAAGAGCTGAATGTGTGAATAAAGAATATTTATGTTTTATATATTTATGTTTTAATTTATATTTATTTAGTGTTATCCACACAATGAAACAACAACAAAATAAAAGTAAAAATAATATTTTGTTCTTATTACAGCACTAACGTGTCCACACAGTAAAGGTGGCCAAAGACTACAGCTACATCCTTCGGCTGCTGAGCAGAATTTTGGGGACTCCCAATAGGACAGATGACCCTCGGCTCCTTGGTCTTCTCCCCAGAATTTCTAGGTGCACTTATCTACACTGCTGTAGACATGTTTGTTACTTCTCGAACACTATCTGTATGTCTGAATAATACATGCCATAAATAAGTAATGAATTACTTCAATACTAATTCTTTCTCTTGCTTTCTGTCTCTCTCTCTAGGACATGACAAGGCCACATAAACCAAGGGCAGCAACAAAAAGAGACTGTGGATCAATGGAACTTTTCTTTATTTTAAATATGTGAAGGAATAATAAACCGTGCAATTAAGAAAACACCATGTGGTGGGCTGAGACTCTGTTGGCAGCATTTGTTTTCTAGATCTGTTTGCATGACTCTGCAGTTCAGGCAGGTGCACCACGCTGGCTGAGCCCTGTTTGGTTTGGCTGGTCCTGTTGTGGCTCGTCTGTTCTCCATCACATCCAGAAAAAACCCTGGTAGACAAGATCCAACCATCTGGAGAACTTCTTTGTAACTGTGCCTGAAACTAAAACAACAAGCATTGTTTAGATTACAGAGGTTTATTTGGGTGTGTGATCATTTCTGTAGATATATGACCTAATACCTCTGTTGTCCTGCAGCAGCTGAGCCCCCTCAGTCTGTCCTCCTCACTGACAGCTCCAGCTCCTGTACTCCTCTTTCTTGAGTCACTGTCAGAGCTCTCCTCCACAGGAGCTTGAAACTCTTCTCAGCTGGAGTCCTGAGAAGAAAATATTTTAATAGATTACATATCTGTCGTTATATTATGCTAAAATATATGTTGGAGGTATTCTGAAAGACACTAACAGTGAAATAAACAATGATAAGCTGAAATGATACAGCAAGGTTACATTTATGTTGTCTCAACCTAATGCTTTGCTTTGGTAAACTTCTTTACTCAGTCATATTGTTTTCTCTGCATAAGTTTTACTCAGAGTTTTACTGTGGAGCTTGTCACTGATGTGTTACAAAAGGTGGTTTAGGAGCATTGCAGCTGTTTAGACATTAGTTGACCAGATAAAAATGAATGCTCCAACATTTGTGCAAAGATTCTGTCTGTTGCTGCGGTAATTCAGTCATGCACGTACGAGCGAGAGCGAGCAGGACACTGACTGCAGTTCTCCTAACAGCTACTGTTGTTAGTAACAGTAACAGTGTTATGTCCCACCTTAGTGTTTGTTTTACTAATTGTTATCCATACCTTTGCCGAGAGCTTTCCAGTGGGATTATCCAATGTTCAAAAGCACGCATAAGGTCACAGATGATGACAGATGAGCAGATGGACTCTCGTCACAGTGCTGCTATGGCCATCCTCAGGAGACATGACTCCAGAACAACTATCCGAAAGCTAAATATCACAGTAGCCCATTGGTCACACCACAAGTAAAGTGAAGTCCACCCATGGGCGCAGATGGCACTGGGGACGGGGACACGTCCCCCCCAGATTCTAACCCATAACAAATAAATTAATCAGGGTTTCATTCCACTATACATTAGCCCGCTGCAGCCGCACCTTTAATATTGCCGAACTTCGCGTTTGCGGAAATTAATCGGACTTTCCAACACTAAAGCACAATAATAATCTACCAGTCATCATTATTTTGTACCCACGCTCTCACCACACGCTGTTCTGTTGTCAATGAACACACACAGCGACGCTGCTGTCATCGCCCTTTGACGCCCTCTCTGTGTGCGACTCCTGATCCCAGGGTCCTACGAGGACCTGGTAGCCAGTGTTGCCAACTTTGCACATTTGTCGCTATATTTAGCGAGTATTCAGACCCCTCTAGGGACACATTTTCAATAAGCTACATAAAATACATTGAATTAACACAAAGAGAATGGTTGGATAAAAAAAATATTGTCAAGAAATAGTAGTTTTATCTGGACTTTCAAAACTAAATTAGGATCCTGGCATAACATTGTAATCTACTGTACTGTATAGGTTAACTGAGGTGTATAGTACTGTATCGTGTGGTGCTACGTTTGCCCAAACAACAAATAAAGGCCTACATAGGCTTTTTTACATCCTCTTATAGCTGGAAACTATGTTTATGGCACAGAGGATATAGATCATGTTTACAAAATCATTTTTATGCTTGTTTCTGCTTTTAAATTAAGGGCAATGGAAAAAAGATATAGTTCTAATGAGTTACAGATTATTTGAAAGAGCTATTTCTAATCAATAAATTAAAAAAAAGTTTGAATTTTTCTTAGACATTTGAAATAATGAACAAAGGCCTTTTTTTACCTTTGTTCATTGTTTTTTATCTATAATGTCAAATAGAAATCCCACAATGGCTTTTTAGTGCAAACCATTAACCCAAATTGCATAAAGTAACTACTGTACTTCAGCACTAGTTCTAATTAAAGTTCAACACTGCTACTCCAGCTCCGTCTGCCGCCTTATGGCTCGCAAGTTAAGATCAGCTGTTAGTATGTTACCACCAGCCCTTGCTGGCAGAAACCAGCAACAAGGTAGCTTCGTTGGGCATAAAAAAAAATAGCAATTACCGCCGTCTTGATCACCGCCAGGCCTGCGCCACCGCACAATATGGCACTATATCTAAAAGTCATTTGGTTTGGTCCGTCCCCCCGAGTTAAAAAATCCCATCTGCGCGCCTGAGTCCACCTCAAATAAAACCAGTATATAGGTATAAAGTCCATTTTTCCCATGAATAAAATATGAAAAATCCACTAAGAGACACTGTATTCCATCTAGAGGCTACAGTATTTACAGTAAAGGGACCATCATCCCTCTAGGGGTCCATTCTTCCTGTCATCCATCTTGTGCTGCAGCGTGGGAGGCAGCCAAAGCCCTGCAGTTCTGTACAGTACAGTGTAACCTATGCTTATCATCAGAGCATATTTGGTGGCTGCTGGAGGGAACACACTGTCCAATATGAAATGTACACATACTTACGGGGCCTCCACAAGGGCCATTGGAAATCTTTTATAAGTGTTTCACAGAATCAATTGTATTGAACCTGCCTTTTAAAGGTCTCTCTGTGGAAGCAAAAGTGTGTAGTGCTTTTCAACATCAACGCATGGGGTGAATGCTTTATAAACAAGAAAATGAAGAGTTGAGTAAGTCAGAAAGAAGTGCACAATTTATCTCATCTTCTTTCTCTTTCTTTTCTACATCTTTCTTTAGGCATAATGATATACTCTATGTAGAATACTTTCAAACAGCAAGCAGACCACTATAGGTATTAGTTTAAATAAGAGTCTATAATGAAATAGGAAATGTGTTTGCCAATGTGTTTGAATTCAAAATAAATGATAAAAACTGTTGCTCTACATCAGAATGTTTTTTTCTGTTGGTTTTCCCACAACAGTTTGATTTAAGGTGTCTGACTATTTTGGTAAATGTGTAACAATGAATACCATACAGCAAAAGTATTTAGCAAATGGATATTGATCTTCATATCACCATTATGACATTTACAGTAAGTAAAAAAGTAAACTTAATTTATATAGCATTTTCACAGATAGAAATCACAAAGTGCTTTACAAATTGCAACAATTTAAATAAAAGCAAAAAAAAAACTATAAAAAATAAAAAGAAAACATAAAAGCCTAATGAACTAAAAGCTTGTCTAAATAAAAGTGTCTTCAGCTGCTTTAAAAAAAAAATCAACAGAATCGACATCATCAGGGGCAGGGCGTTCCAGAGTCTAGGGGCATTGCAGGCTTCCCCGAGTTTTAAAGCAGGTTTTGAGAATCATAAGAAGGTTTTGACCTGAGGACCAAAGAGTGCAAGAGGAGTAGTAAGAGGTCAACAGGTTAGTGATGACAATAGATTGTACATCCCTAGATTAAGACATTGGGTGTTTTAGTCAAAGACAATAAAATGTTCAGCTTATTTCATAAAGAAGTTGCTTGTAACACACATTGTTCTCTAAGAATCACAGCTCCTGTGTTTCCTCCACAAAACACAAATAAAGACTTGCACTATGTAGACTTTAATGTATTCAGTGAGAAACCAAATAATAACTTACTATCAGCACTAAAACACATTTACAACTTGGGCTTAAGCTCTGCGAGAAAACCGACTGCTCCGGGCTACAGCCTTACAAACACTCCAGCACAATGCTAATGCTGTTGCAAACACGAATCCAAAGATGCTTTGGTGAAAATGCGCTGAACTTTTTTTGAGGTTGTCTGTCTGACTCCTGCTGTGACAATGATGATGATTACATTAAGACAGGGCAACAAAGAGACTTCAGGGTTTTTTTCTCTTTGCTTTTGTCCCCAAAGCTAATGAAAGACTCCACTTGCATCATGCTTTGGTCTCTCCTCCCACTTCGTCCCCCACTGGATGCACTTTGATCAAATGTAATGAACGTCTCACTCATGAACAAAACACTTGTATGTATTCATTTTGTGTTGCCTTTGTTCTGAGTCTTGTATAAACACAATTATGAGGTTGTAATTACTTCATTTCATGCTCAGGTTCTTTTGAAGTACGAGGCCCTATAGTTTTGTCTCAATAATTAAAGGTAAGTCTGAGAAGAGTGGAGTGTGAAGGCACTTAACAATGGAAAGTCTTTTTCATATTGAAATTTCTGAGCATTTGCTTTTGAGGGCTGCTTTAGTCAAGACAATGTGAGGACCGAGATTGTTAGGGTCCAAGACCGAGTCAGCAACGAGAGCATAAAAGGATGAGTAAAAGTTTCATGTCCAGTTCAATCAATTGCAATTTATGAGGACTTTGCACTGGAGGGGATTATGAGTCTTCTTCTTCTTCTTTCGTGTGTCGTCATCAAATGTCCAGCTCAGTAGAACTCAGCCACGTTCTCATCTCAGGTCCCACGTCGAAGAGGCCGGCAGTGGACAGGTGGTGATTATGTGCTCAGCGCTCTGCTCTGGCTCCCCACACTCACACACTGCTCTGTCCTCCAGGCCCCACTTCCTCATCGATGCTTTGTAACGTCCCACCCCAGTTCGCAGGCGGTTTAGCAGAGTCCATTGCCGACGTGGCAGATCCTCTCCTTCAAGACCGCCTCCAGGGTCAAAGATGTAACGGTGGATTCGTGAGGGTCCTGCTGACTCCCACTCCTGCTTCCAAGCTGCCGCGAGCCATGCCTCTGTAGACAGGTCCTCAGGGATGGACCTGAGCAGGTCTTGTGCCGCCTTGTTGTACGGGTGGCGGGACTTCAGTCTATGAGGAGGCAGTGCTGTTGTGGTGGTATTGTGCAGGATATGCCAGTTGCATCTTTGGGCTTTCCTTGCAAGAGCGAGGGTAGCAGCCTCTCGTCGGAGGCCGGCTGGGGCAATTCCTGCTAGTGTTGGCAGATGGTAGACAGGGGTAGAATTCAGGCAGCCAGTTATAGTCCGAAGGGCGGTATTTATGGCAGTGTCGACTTTCCTGGCGTGTGGGCTTCTGCACCAGGCTGGGGCACAGTATTCAGCTGTGGAGAAGACGAGAGCTACTGTTGATTATGAGATTATGAGTGATGACAAAGATAGGTATTGTTTGCACTAAAGGTATTAATTTGATACTTATTGTTTGTAATCAAAATCTACATTCCTTTATGTCCTCCTTCACTTTATCTCCTCTTTAATCTTTCTTTAGGCCTCCTGCCAAGCGGCTCTAACTTCAGCATACACTGTATAGACAAGACCGACCCAGCCAATAAGAAAACAAAGCGAGCTGCTTAGGGCTCTGTGGCCTCTAGGGGCCCCCTTAACATTTGTTGAATTTACTGACAACAACTTCATTGGAGACACTATTTACAGAGAATGAGCATCTCTGACAAGAGGTTTCTCCTTCTGTGTTCTGTATGTTCTCTGTGGGCTCATATGATCTCAGCTCTCTTATCAGTTAATCTCAGAATTGACAAAGTCTCTTGGAGAAGAGACATAACGTCTTCAGCTTGAAAACCTAGTCCAGATGATTTTGCTCTAGGCTTGTTTTCAAGATGACATGGATGACTGAGAGTCGTAGCCACACAGTCAGCGGTTAAAGAGTGATCTGCGCCAGCATGCAGAGGGAACAAAAGTGATTCTGTCCAGCCATTTGATTGGTGGTGTTTTGATATCGCATTGTGAATTGAATACTTCCACAAAAAGAAGCTAAGCTCACAATAATATCATAAAATGTAGTGTGGGTGAAATGACTTTGCAAATACAACTTTAATTCACAGAGACAATTTTAATAATCCTTAGAGCCCGTCCACACGGAGACGCGTATCACTGTATACTGGCGTTTCGTCCACACGGATCTGGCGTTTTGGGAGACTGAATCCGCTATTTTTTGAAACCGTGTCCTAAAGTGGATAAATCTGAAAATGACACCCTTGCGGTTTTGTGTGTACAGCCAATCCGTATATTTTGTGAAACGATGACATCACATCACATGTCGGCTGCAGCGCGCAAGGTTATGCGCATGCTCAAAGTCTTCTTCTCCGTGTATAGTGTATATCTGTGGCAGAATTACAGCGCCCCATACTGGTCTGGCATATATACTACACCGTTTTCAGTTGGTTTCAGTGGTTTCGTGTGTACGCAGATATTTCTTGAGACGACGCCGTGTTTACGGAATTTTTTTTTAGAAGGAGGAAAAAAAATGATTGGATAGGGAATGCACCGGCTTCGTGTGAACGTAGTCTTATACAATAAACGAGGACACTTTATTTTACACTACACTTGATACATTGTATCCATCTCCTTTCATAACAAACTGTAATAACAGCTAACTAATTAGTACATACATTCCCTAACCCTATCTATATTATGTTATTATTATATTATTATATAATAAGTACACATAATTCCATTATGCATGTACTATGTAGGTACATGTTATTACAGTTTGTTATACAAAGAGGTAGAGAAATGTAGTGTTAAATAAAGTGTCACCAATAAACTTAACAACAGAATTAACACCAAATTTCTTAAGGTAAGGTGAAGTGGAAACAACCATGATGTGCTGTTTTTGCCAAGCAAACGTACAGTAGAGCATAAGAGAATGCATAATATTTCCATGTTTAAGGTGCATTGGGTAGAATTTTGTATTGAATAAAATATATATTTAAAGCATCATAAAACCAAATGAAAAGAATGGTTACTTAGAGAAGAAAGACATTCATTTACTTTTTGAGCAAAATGTTGCTTGAAGGCTTTGGACATTTGGACATTGTAGGTCATCACAGGCTGTAAAATTAAGTATTGTGAAAGATGAAAAAAAGGTTGAAGCACAGTAAAAGCATCTGGACTTTCAAGGTGAAGACGTTTTGTCTCTAATTCCAAGAGACTTAATCAATTCTGAGATCATCTGGTAAGAGAGCTGAGCTTATATCTCTAGAGGGAGGAGTTTCCCCTAAAACCAAACCTGATGGCGTAGGCTGTTCTGTTCTTGTTGGCTATGAAAGGGAAGTGTGACTCCTGAGTCGTTAAAGGCTTAGCTGAGTCATTAGTGACACTGCTCCATTCAGGTGCAGAGTTGTTAGTGATACTGCTCCATTCAGGTGCTGTGTTTGTTGTTCTAAGGTGCAGCTCCTTTGTTTTAGATTTCAAAACACTGTTATCAATACTAGGCAACATGAATCTGAGGCCACCTCTTCTGTTCAAAGAGGGCTTTTTCCATTTTAACAAAAATGGCTTCCTTTACTCGTTTCTCAAACCATCTGGCCTCTCTGGACATCTGGACATTGCTGTCCTCAAAAAAATGTCCTTTCTCTTTGAGGTGGACTGCAGACTCAGGTTCTCCATTATTGGTTCTTTTGTGCTGATACATCCTCTTGTGAAGCTGTTGTTTTGTTTCACCGACATAACTGTCACTGCATTCTTCCCTCAGGGCTTTATGGATGTGTTCTTCTTCTTTCTGTTTGCCTTCTGTGGTTGTGCCCACTGTGCTGAAGAGTCCTGTTGACTCCCAGCTTGTGCAGAGGGTGGTGGGAATCAAACAGTAAATATTGAGCCGTGTGTGTTGGCTTTCTACAAACTTCTACTTGGAGAGTCCTGTTCTCACAAATAACCACTGCACAGTCTAAGAAGGACAGACGGTTGTCTATGGCATATTCACGGGTGAACTTGATGTGCTTGTCCACTGTGTTGATGAAGACTCTGAAGGCTTCTACTTCATGGGTTCTGATTTTTACCCACGTGTCATCAACATATCTGAACCAGTGACTGGGCACTGTACCTGGGAAAGAGACCAGAGCTCTGTTCTCCACTTCCTCCATGCACAGGTTAGCCAATCGGGGAGACAGGTGTTTTTGTCTGTAGAAGTTACCTCTGAACTGGAAATAAGTAGTGTTTAAACATTTCAAAAAGGGCTTAATTTTTCAGTTGCTCTGAGGCACAGCCTCACAGTAGACCTCATGACAGCAACAAGATCAGCCATAAGGAACAACAAATTGTCTGGAAATGAAGCTGAAGAACTGAGACTCAAGGTCAGAGCCGCACTGGCTAATGCCAAACCACCCCCTCCAATATCACTTCAGAGCAAAGGAGGGCTTTGTCAGCATTGGAGAAGGATCACAGCATCACCCTTCTGCAGCAGACAAAGGAAGATGCACTGTGATCCTGAACACAGATGACTATGTGTCCAGTATTAACAGCTTACTCAGTGAGTAGGTACAAGAAGAAGTTCATTGACTGTCTGCAGAGGCTGGAGAAGGACCAAGTTATTGAGCAGGCTGTATCCGGCGAACACCACTTCATGTATCTAACATGCATCTAATTTTACCCAAAATACACAAAGAAGGAATTCCACTACTACCTATAGTAAGCAGCACAGATTCAGCCCACTACAATGAAGCCAAACACCTGGCCACCATTTTGGCTCCATTGGTAGGCAACACACAACGCCATATCATCAACTCCATAGTGCGAACTACGGGGGAGCTAGGGGGAGCTCGGCTCCCCTTAATAAGACATGGGCTCCCCTGAAATCGAGTAATGTGAAATTTTGGGGGGTCTCAAAAAATATTGACAATGTGAATATTTTGAAGTGTAATTTCAGTTGTGTAATGTGATCATGATGGATTATTAAGTGTAAAATAACAATAATATTCTTCATTCATGCATGACGCCGATTAAAACCTAATTCAATTCAATAAAGATTACTATACATGCTATTCTTGTAATGAGCATCAAGGTGTGGGGCGCTGCGCTGCAAATTCCACATATGTTAGTACGTGTACGTCATAGATTCGTAGAAAAAACGTTGGATGCCATTTATCGTGCGCAAACAAAGTCCTTAACAAAGTCCTTAATTAATTCTGCAGCTATAGCATCATAGCCATTAGCCATGGCAAAAAGAAAACAAGGCAGTTTAATTAATTTTGGTTTCATCAAGAAATTATGTAGTGATGACGTGAATACCACTGATTCACCTGCTACAAACACTGCTATACCTCCCGCCGCGCCCACTGTGCAAGAAGCTGAAAAAAAGTCATCTCTGGCTGAAGATGGTAACAGCTCGTCAGAGGCCGGACACGTTCCAAACCCCTCTTGCTCCGAGTCTTCTCTCCCGTTAAACTGGAACAGCCAGCAGTGGAGAGACTGGAAGAGCCGATATACATGGCTGTTTGTTAAGGATGGAAGCTTGGGGTGCATCGCTTGTAGGGACGCAAAAACCCTTCTTTTGTCTGAAAAGGTACCTGGCACGCACTTGTCTGAGGAGTGGATTAATGGGGAAATAAGCAGCGCTGCTCAGAACAAGTTGCGGAAAAAAATATATAAACACAGGGACAGCATTGCACACAAGAGGGCCATTGAAGTGGCATTGACTAAGCAAAAGGCGATTCTTCCAAATAAAGTAATTGAGGTGAATTCTAAATTAATGGAGGAGACCGCAACGTGGGTGGCTGTTTGTTTGCTGACGGACCTCTACATTTGTGTCAATAAAGTATAATAGTGAATACAGTTGTAGCAGTTGCTTGTAACACACATTAACACGGTATAGTTCGAACACTGATCAACTCTACTACTACTACAGGACACATCTCTACAGGACAGGACAAACCTCACCCTGGACCATATTTGCAATTTACTGGAGATATGTTTGAACACTACTTATTTCCAGTTCAGAGGTAACTTCTACAGACAAAAACACGCCTGTGCCATAGGATCACCTGTCACCCCGATTGTGGCTAACCTGTACATGGAGGAAGTGGAGAACAGGGAGTGAACCTAAAGAAAGACTAGAGCAAATAATGAAACATTTTAACATGTGTGGTCTGCTCTTTTGTCTTTTTGTTTGATATTTATTATCTTTAATTGCTTTATCAAACTTGTGAACGTATAGTTGGTCTGGGCTTTGATATTCACCTGTTATCCTCGCCCAAGGGTAGATGCATTACATTTATATAACAAGATTTAGAATAAGTGAAGGAAGCAGGCACAGGCCAAGAGTTTACCTCTATACTTCTTTCTTACTTTAATGACTTTGTATTCTGTCGCTGAGTGCTTTTTTATTCAAAGACTCCAATGCCTCCTGGCTTTCCATCACAGCAGAGATTGTTTTTATAAGAAATGTTCCTATTTCCTTTAGATTATGCGAGAGGCAGAATACAGGGCTGAGCGTGGGAAGGTCACACTTAATGTTGCTTTTGTTTGCTTAGCTGTGAGCAGGTAGAAAAAGCTCACAGAGACAAAACATTCAAGAATAGAGCTTTAATGCACATCCACTTAAACCTTACCAGCACCTTCATACTGTCCACATTATTCACTCGTTACTAGGGATGGGTACCGAAACCCAGTATTAAACTGGCCCCGGGGCTAAATTATGAAAGACCGTAGTATCAGTAAGATCTGACGCTATCGATTCTGCTTTCAGTACTGGAGGGGAAACAAATAATGTACTATGTATTTTCACTTAATAATGTTATCATGCACATTTTATCTAGCCAAACATTTCTAATGTGGATCATATTAAGACTTTTGTCTGTGAGATCTGTGAGATCTCCCATGCGCGCCGCGAAGGCTGTCTGTCAGTCACACACACCACAAGAACGAGCGCGGCGCACGCACACACACAACAATACGAAAACTCCCGCTTAATACAAAGAGTGACAATTGCGGAGAGAGCAAAACGTTCCAAAGTGTGGTTACACTTCTCTAGAGTTGATGCAGACAACGCTCGTTATCATAAGTGCAACAAAATGTTTGCATGTAAGGGCGGAAACACAAGCAATCTGTCTAAGCACCTTTCAAAAGTGCATTATGTGCAGACAGAGAAATGCAAAGTTTTCGACTGTCTAGCTAGCTCGTCTCTGGTTGTTGCCCCATCTACGTCTGGTATGTATGCTAAAATCATGTTAAATCAACGTTGTTCACTTCATTTAAAATAAATGTAAAATCTCCCTGGTTTGTTAACCTTATGTAGAAATTCTGTTGTATACATATGTATATATGAGTGTATATATGTGTATATATATGTATATGTATGTATGTGTATATATATATATGTATATATATATATATATATGTATGTATATATATATGTATATGTATATATATATATATGTGTATATGTATATATATGTGTATATGTATATATATATGTGTATATATATGTATATATGTGTATATATATGTATATATGTATATATGTATATGTATATATGTATATATATGTATATATATATGTATGTATGTGTATAATAGCTATTTGTTCAAACATGGCTGTTTCTTGCACTACAAATAATTGTTTTATTAATAAAAAAAAAAAAGAAAGAAATGTTAATTCTGTTCTCAACTTGTTCTTAAAAAAAACACACAACACAAAGTACCGATAAGAATACCGTTAAAGTACCGGACCGTTAAGCAGTATCGGTAAGAGTAGTAATACCGTTAAAACCTTAACGATACCCATCCCTACTCGTTACACCAGTATTGCATATCTTTTGAAATTAGGGTGCTTTTAATAATACATGATGGAGTTCAAAATGATAGAGATCAAAAGAATGGGAAAGGGACTGCAGAGGTTTGAGTCAAAAATTGTGACTCGCAATGCCTCATAGAAAGATAGTCCGGGGTTTTTATGGGTTTAAATTTGGAAAATACATTTAAAGGTGTATTTCAGATTTTTTTTTAAATATGGTCTATAAGACACTCACTATCTGTCATCAATTATAAAAACATTGTAGAAAGCCAGACCGGCATATGTCTTGCCGTGTCTTTAAAGCCCATACAGAAGCATTCATATGCATCTCTATTACTTTTTTATTTAATCTGCACATCTTTTGCTGCTGGCATTACTTTAAAACCAAAGCGAATAATACAACACAATTACGCCCTAATATTGTTATACTGTATATAAAGACTATAGTTTTGGGAGACTGGAACCTTCAAAAAAGACCAAGGAAAAGGGATCAAACTGATAGAAAAGTAACTATAATCAAGAGACAAAGCACAAAACGTTCATTGACTAAACCCTGATGGCAACTGGCAAGACACAACAAGGCACAGAGTAACAATGATCTCTTATCGTATCAATTTATGGTCTGCATATATTTATGAAATACACAGAATAAAGAAATGCAAAACAGTAATGACATTTGCAATTAGCAGATGTGTGGACTCTCCGAGCGATTAGTTATTATTTTATAACATGAGTCAGATCTCAACTTACAGTTGTATTTTTTTTTTGTTTGTTTGAGGCCTTTCTTAATAAGAAAGATATACCATAATGATGGGGTTAGGCAGAATAAAAGTCTTTTTTTGGGCCTTTGCAGCCGCAAATGGCAGTGAAGATAATATTTGTGTCCAATATGGGCCACAGGCCTGAATTTGGTCCTTTGTGAGTGACATCTGGTCCTCACATAACATTTACATTTAGTCATTTAGCAGACGCTTTTATCCATAACGACTTACAGTGAGGAAAAACAATGGAAGCAATTTTAACAACACAAGGTACAAAAAGCATAAGTGCACAAAAAACTAGTCAGTTTAAACCCAGCGCAGTATACAAAGCTAAGCATGAGAATTTTATTTATTTTTATTTTTTTTAAGAAAGGAATCGATAGAAAGGAAGTAGAACTCAGTGTTTGTCAGTCAGGTGTTGACGGATGAGATGTGTTTTCAGTCGACCACTCTTGCTGCTGCATTCTGGATCATCTGCAGAGGTTTGGTTGTACAGGCAGGGAGTCCAGCCAGTAGTGCATTGCAATAATCCAGTTTGGACAAGACAAGAGCCTGGACTAGAATATTCGTAGAGTGTTCTGATAGGAAAGGTCTAATTTTCCTAATGTTGAAGAGGATGAATCTACAGGACCGGGTGGTGCTGGCGACATGACTTGTGAAGTTTAGCTGATTATCAATTACCACTTCCAGATTTCTGGCAGTGCTGGACGGTGCTTCTTCTCTGTCCTTCAGACAAGGCGGACGTGTTTTCCCTCTGCTCCCTCTGTGCTCTTGCTCTCTGTTATCAGTATAAGTTCCTCCTGTCTCGTGTCTTCATTTTTTCGTCATTTTTCTCTGTTCTTCTTGGACTTTACTGCCTGCCGGGCTCCTAAGAACCGATTATGGATTTAATTACCTGGTCTCTGAGCGCTATTGACACTATTTTTTCACAAAAGAAGGGTGCTCCGGGGGAACCCACCTGCCCTGGCGGAACCTTTGCCGCAGGCTACGCACAGGACGCCTGGAAGAACTGGCAGGTTCTGTGTCTGGAAGCTCTGTCGGTTGAGGACGTTGAGGACATCTATATGTTTGGATTCATGATAGCTGGATTCCTCCTTATTGGTCTGGGGAATGCCTTTAACTATCGGAAAATTTGCAAGACAGCTGCCTTCAAATCTACCCAGCCGCTGTCTACTGAAATTAAAAAGTGCTTTCATGACGTGGGTGAAAGTTTGAAAGGGCTACATCAAAGAGATGCGCAGTCCGAGGAGCTGGCGAGATCTCTCAGCACGGACTGCTGACATACAGAAAAGTGTTCATAACACCGAAAGACAGACTGGAGAGCTACTGTGCGGCTTAACTGATGTGAAGGGATTACATCAATGGGGCACACGAATCGAAGAGCTGATTCGCACCATCTTGGCCCGATCTGAGGACACTCAGAAAGAGTGGATATCATCGAGAAACTGTCCGGTGAGCTGCTCGTAGTGTTTCTGGGCTGCATATAATGAAAGATACATCAAGGTTACTCCACGACATGGACTCACGAACGCTGAGGACCAGAACTGATTGATCACGATCCGGAGAAATTACCGAAGATCAAATATATAAATTACAAATCTCTGCTGTGCTTCCCCCCCCCCTCCCTCTTGGAAGCCTAGCCGGCAGCTGGGGTCTTATCTTATCCGCTTGAGACTCTCCGTTCCCAGCCAAGGCCACTGACTCTCACTCCAACAGACTGCCTATTCACCGCCCACAGAGGCCTTGGACTCCTATCCTATCCTAACACCAGCCCAAACCAACAGTCTGCCACTTTTACATCTGTCTGACCCTGTACTATTACTTGTTTTGTTGAAACTGCTACTGTTGTTTATGTTGTAACTGCTACTGTTGTTATAACTACCTGTCTGTTATGTCTGTACATGTGATGTTTGCTATGTTTGTGCAATACTTTATTTCATTTTCCGGAGGATCATCGGCGAGCTGTAATAGCGTACTGGTGTGGCCTTGCAACCTTTTGTGTTATCTATGTATAAATGTAATATGTTGCACCACTAAATAAGCTTTTCGTTATAGTGTACTTTTACATCTGTAATGACAATAAATTGAATAAAAAAAATAATGGTTGATGGGCCTAGTTGAATGGAGAGGTTATGGCAGGTCCCTGGTTTGGCCGGAATCACAAGCAGTTCTGTTTTTGCAAGGTTCAGCTGCAGGTGATGGTCCTTCATCCAAAGTGAGATGTCACACATACATGCCGAGACGCGAGCAGAGACCGGTTGAAAGGTTGAAATGACAGGTGGAGTGTCATCTGCATAGCAGTGATAGGAAAAGCCATGCTTCTGGATGACAGAGCCAAGGGATGTCATGTATATGGAAAAGAGTAGCGGTCCAAGCACTGAGCCCTGTGGCACCCCTGTATTGAGATGTTGGGACTCAAAGACCTTGTTTCTCCAGGATACTCTGAATGACCTATTCGAGAGGTAAGACTTGAACCATTGCAACGCCATTCCAGAGACACCCATCGCCCTGAGAGAAGACAGGAGGATGTGATGATTAACAGTGTCAAAAGCAGCAGACAGATCCAGTAAGATGAGTACAGATGACTTGGATGTTGCCTTTGCCAGTCAGAGCTTCGATGACTGAGAGCAAGGCAGTTTCGGTGGAAGGTCCGCTCTTGAACCCAGACTGGTTCTGGTCCAGGAGGTTGTTCCGTGTGAGAAAGGATGAGAGCTGAGTAAACACAACTCGCTCCAGAGCTATGAAAGGGAATGGCAATGAAGTGAAGGAGGGAAACCGGTCTGTAGTTTTCTAGCAGTGTAGGGTTAAGTGTGGGTTTCTTCAGTAGAGGTGTGATTCGGGCCTCTATATAAGCTGTGGGGAATGACCCAGTGGAGAGAGATGAGTTGATGATGTGGGTGGGGCGGCAGTAGCTCAGTGGTCGTCTCTCAACCGGAAGGTACGAGGTTCGATTCCCACTCTCCCTACAGTTCATACTGTCGTTGTGTCCTTGGGCAAGACACTTAACCCACCTTGCCTTCAGTGACTGTAACACTGGTAATTACATTAGAACAATGTAAGTTGCTTTAGATAAAAGCGTCAGCTAAATGAATAAATGTAAATGTAAATGTGGGTGAGAGCAGGCACGACAGATGGAGAGATGGACTGAAGGAGATGTGTGGGGATGGGATCCAGCGGGCAGGTAGTAGGGTGGTTAGAACTAATGACCTTGGAAACATCTGCTTCAGTTAGAGGAGAGAGGGAAGTGAGCAAACACATATCAGGGGTTTGAATGAGCTCGACAGGTTGTGGCGCAGAGAACTGCCACCGATGAAGGTGGAGGAGCAGGCGGACAGAAAAGGTTTTAAAGAAGGTGCGTGAGTCAGGTGAGTTGATTAAACTAGAATGGTAGTAGACAGTTTTTGGAGAGATGACATCAGCGGAGAAAGTAGAGAGGAGAGACTGGTAGATACAGAGGTTATAATTGTTAATACAATTTTGCTTTTGTACCTTATTAAAAGTAAATAATAAGTGAAAGAAAACATGCATAGGACTTAAGTTTAATAATGGGTTTGAGTAGTTTAAATTAACCCAATATTTTAAATTGTATAAAAAAATAGATAACGTAAGTTTTTAGTTGTGAGTTCAAACCCCAGCTGACTCAAACATCCTCAGCCAACTCCAGCCGTTTTGTCTGCATGTCCAAACCGTGTTACTGTTGGTTTCTCAGGTACTTTGGCTTCCTCCTGCCTAATTGTCCAGAGTGTAGTGAGGCCTATAGTTACTGGAATAGGCTCAAGGACTAAGCGGAAGAAAATTAATGAATGAATAAATAACAATAAATGAGAAATCTGTGTCCACAACTGAAATCTGCAGTGAATCTATCTAGAGGCAGATCAGATGAAGTATCATTTAAAAGTATTCTATTTACAGTGTTATTTGCTGGTTTCCTAATAAAATTTGATATCTGACACTTTGCAATCTAATAGAGGTATAAAGTCTGCTTGTATGTAGTTACGTTATGTTAATCCGTATGTAAAAGTTTGACAAATTATAGTGCATTCATTCATTGCATTCTGTAAACCTCAGTGCTAAATGGTTTTACACCTATTTAATAATTTGGCACAAATACCACTGTTCACCACTGGGAATCAAACACCCAACTTTTCAGACTAAGTTGGGTTGGAGTTTTCATTCCTCGTGTAACAGCCTGTCTGGACAGTAGGTCTGCTCCCACATTCATGTGGCCCACATTCATGTGGCCTGGAATCACCATGAGGGATAAGAACTTGTCCTAAGCCCAAAGCAGAAGTTGCTGCGCTAGCTTGTTCTGGTCAAGTGAACGCAGTCCGCCCTGGCAATTTATGTAAGAGACTACTATGTATTTTAAAATGCAGATGACCTGGAGCCGCAGGTCATCTGACTCAAGTTTTCAGTTCACATACAATAGTTTCACGCATAGTTGGACTTTTATACATTCCATCTTTTGCATGGAAGTTGGCATGCGTATGTTTTTTGTGTGCACAGAAAATATCACACCAAGAAGTGAATCAGAAAATGCTGCGTGAACAGTCTAAACTCCTGCTCTACAGCCTCCACTGCTTCTCTCGTCTCCCGGGACAACTTCCCCTCCTGCCCCGTACTGAGCTCCCCAACCCCGGTCTCGTCTGCCTGTGTAGCGGGATCAGTCAGTTGCTGCCCCAGACTTTACGGCCACAGTAAAGTTTTAGCAAAGCCATTAGCTCCAAACTTTTGACGTAGCCACAAGGCTAACATGTGAAGATTCAATGTTTAAAAGGACCTGTGGACTGATTGTTCCAGTGGGTCTCTCCGTAAAGACCTGCATAAAGCTTCCTCTGCACCTGCCCATCACTCCAGTTAGCTCCGGTGACAATGGGTGGGACAAATTTTGCTCCAATGTAGTCCACCTAATGTAAGCTTATGATAGCTACACATCACAGGAAGACCACAGTTCTCTAAATATTTAATTAATGTCTAAGGCTCTCTCTAAGACCCGGAGGTGCGGCTCAGAAAACTTTAATTTAAGAACTGAAATTGAATTGTAGAACTGAATTTTCAACTGGGGAAAAGCAAATCCAAAGCAAATGGATTAAATTCAAAATTTAATTATATATACAAGTATTTATATTAAAGTATATTAATTTACAAATCAATGCATTTGGTTTCAGATTAGGCTTTTTAAATGTAGTTTTTAAAAAGCATTCATTCAACTTGAGCAATTCAGATTCAGTTTGAGCACTTCAAATTCAAATACAACATATTCAGTTTTTACTGGCACAAATATCAGCCCATAGACTAGCGTGTCTTGACTTGAGACCTAACTTGGGACTTGACGACAAATACTTGACAAATCAATGACTTGGCCATTAGCATACTGATGAAAGTAACAATATGTGTGAATAATAAAACTCTATTCATTCTTTATGTTCTGAAATCCACTCAAATAACGTACTTAAATGTTTATTAATTTTTCAGGCTTTCTCTTTAGAGACACAAACAGCCTGAACATTTACAACAGCCGGGCTTTCAGTGGAGATTGACTGTAACCAGCGAGGTATTTCTAAATGGCCCTCAAGCAGAATATTGTTTTTCAAAGCATGGCCTGTGGCTATGAAAGATAAAAGTTTGATGTTGGCAGTACAAAGCAAGTTCCTGAAACAAGTAACCTTACTTCTCCTTCAGTTGAATATTTCAGTATTCTTCTCAGCTCGTAGCAGTAAGAGATTTAGAAGCTTTATTAAAACACTGCATCGACATCCCTCCACCAATCAGAGAAGATTATTCTGCAAGACCACGCTATAATGGCTTTTAACCTATTTACATACATCAGTTTCTTTTAGTTTTGGAAATGTTTGAGAAAAATATTTATTTTTTATTACAAATTGTCAAGTAAGTTAGAATAAAAATCTGGACACTTAATGATGGTTGGCTAGGAGACATCATTTTTACTGATATTTTACCTGCATTCCTGCCCACTTACGAATATTCATTGTTGATTGTTTTGATTTTGTTAAAGACAACGTTTGGAGGACCAAGGATATCTAAACGGACAAAAAATGACTGCTAGCACTGTAGCTAGCCAGACATGCCACCAGCAAGTGAACAGTTATCGCCTGTTGCGGGAGGTAACTTGAATAATGGAGGAGAAATTATTTTGGTTTGCTGAGACTTTAGACTGAATTAACTCCACACTTGAAAGTCACTCTACACCCATTACCGTGGCGGAGTAAAGGATATCTGATGCCAAAGCAAAGATGCCAAATTTGGATAATATCAGAAATTGGAGCAGGAGGGACAACATTTGTGTTATCAACCTTAAGAAAGGCGCGGAGTGGAAACCCCAATACACTTCTTTGAAGCTTGGCTCTTTGCTGGGGCTCGTGAAGGTGCCAAAAACGCATAACATTTCTCATAACAGTAGCTTTCCTCGACAGTAGCTTTTAAGTTTCATTTGGGAGAAACTTTTATATGGTGGGTCAGGTTATTATACAATAACATTTAACCACGGTTATTACAAATGGTAGTAGATCTGTAGATCTGAATTTTTCCATTCACCGCTCGACATGTCAAGGGAACTCAGAAATAAGGGGGGAAAGCCGTTGTGGTAGAGATATCAAAACCAAGAGGTGGCAACATCAGGAAAAAGGAACTTAAGAAACTAGTGAAACACCAAGCTTTCAAATAACTAGACAATGTCTGGAAAGTGAAGACAACGGTGGTGCCCATGGTCATTAGAGCACTCAGGGCAGTAACCCCCAAACAATTTCAGTCCAGAAGAGGACAGTCCTTGGAACAGTCAAGATACTATGTATGCATGTTATGAACTGCACTATGATTGCTCGATGATAATGTGGAAATTGATTGTCATAAATCACTTGTATTGGCATGTTGACAATCTTCTTTTGATAACTGTACTAATTTCCCATTTTTTGTAAGTGTACATCCTCTGTTCTGTTCTGTATTTACTAGTGGCACAGTGAAGAAATATGTCTTTATTTCTAGGCTTCAAGGCTGTTGACGTCAAGCTCCATTTCTCACCACATCTTTTTCCCCCACTACCTCCCATTATCCCGTACATCGCTATCTTGCTACCCATCACAACACCACAGACGGCTGCTAGGGTAAAAGTCTTCCATGTAGCATGAGTCTGTAGGGCTTACACATTTCCAGTAACAGAACCCACCACCTTGAGTCTGACTAGCTGTACATCTAACACATTCTTATAAATATTTGTATCTGTAGCATCTGTGCTGTGTTACACACAGTTTCTTTAATTGTTGTTTTGAGAGCAGAGCATCTGAAAGTTGCTTGCATATGGTTTTGGGTGGTTGATATGTACAGTGGAGCCTGCTGTGTTCTGCAACTGTGTTCTGTTGCAGAACAGTTGGTTTAGCAGCTGAAGAGCAGTGTGCTAATGACCATCAACTGATTAGGATAGCTAACAGTGAACCCTGTACAGAACTTGTTAACCTATTGGTCACCACAAAAAGGCAACAGCTAGCAGCATTCGTTAGTGTGATCAATTTTGTAAGACTATGCCATAGCCCAACTGTAGGCTTGAGTCTCTGACCTTACAACCTTTTAAAGCACTTCATAAAAAAAATGTAATTTGCAAGCTTTTTGCAAGCATTTTTATGTTTTCTTATTCATTATCATATTATTAATTATCTGCCATATATATTTAACAATGAAGGCATTATTGCTTAATACAGGTGTGATTGAGTGAGATAAGAGGACGACTCTCCCTTACCACACTGTGATGGATCCAGAGGGACATGGTCTGCGTCATGCAGACAAGCTTACACTATCCGTCAATGAAAATGAACCCCTGCCTGTTCACAGAATTACATTTCACAGCGAGGCGAGGAGAATGGGAAATAAGTCATTCTGAGCACTGCTTTCCCACAACTACATACACTCACTGTCTACTGTATGGGCTCTGAAGTTATCTCCTGTTTTGTGATGATGACCACAGGTGAGCGCTAAGGATTTACATCAGATATACCAAGGCAAAGGGCTGAGGTGAAGAAGCCAAGAAAATCGCATCACAAATTGCCAGTAGGAGATACACATTTTGCATGGTTTAACATCAGCTCTTGTGTTCTTCTTTGGCATTTTAATGTTGGAGTAAGGAATACCATGGCTTGCAGCTTTCTGGAGGCTATTAATAAAACTATTCCTTCTTCCTTAGGTGCTCTGTTGTAGTTTTTGGCTGAACAGATCCGGTTTGTTGAGATTGTCACTGTTGCTAATGTTGTCTTCTACCACAGTCTCTACACCAGGGCTGTCAAACACATTTTAGTTCAGGGGCCGCATACAGCCCATTTTAATCTGAAGTAGGACGGACCAATGGAATTATAGCATAATAACCTTTAAATAACAAGTGATTTTTTTTGTGTGTTTGTTTTAGTGCAAAAAAGTACAATTGCATTATACTGTAATGTCAGTGTGCTCATTAATTGCAATCAAAAAAGCCTAACGTTGACAAAAGTCTTCAGCATGTACAGTATTTTTTTTATGAACTCACCCTCACAATATAACTTTGAGCCTAATGCTGTTTTGCTAGCAATCACATTCACTGCTGAATCACTGACCTCTGGGCTTCTGTTGTTTCCACAGACCTGCTAACAGGTTTCTTTTCAGTTGTTCTGAAACTGTTGTATTTTTTGCCATTATGAGGATTTTAGTGGCTCTAAATATATTCTCTAAATATATTATATACAGTATTATGATATTTAGGTTTCTTTTAGCAGTTGTTTTTATAAAAAAAGCAGTTGTTTTTATTTAAAAAAACCAACTGGGCCATTCATCAAGTCCTCAAGGCTAGCAACATCTCTCACATACAACAGGTTGTATGTGAGAGATGTTAACATCATCTTTCTGAAACGTGAGATTCATGCGGTTCACCACGGCCAAGACATCAGACAACATGTGAGTTAGGGAAGGGAATGTGTATGTTTGGATACGCTTTTTTTTAGCTACAGGGCAGTTTCTCACATTATCCTGCTCGGTCAGCTCCAATACCTGAAAAACCCAGTTGGCACGTATGCCCTTTACAGACCTCTCCAATGACAGCCAGCGTCAAGCCAATGGTTGTTTTAGGCTCAAAAGGTCGTGTTCTTTCATTTAGTTTTGAAGTTCATTTAATCAATTTGTTTGAACAAGGTAATTTTTGTAGTAAGTGTAAATGTTATTAACTGTGCTTACATACACATTAATTTCACTCACAGCATTGTAATGCATTGCGTGCAGCCAGTGGTGCTTTGTGCGCATCACAGTGAATGTTTATGGTAGGGACAGTCATTCTGACGAAAAAGTTGCGTAACGCCAGCTTTCCGACCCACCATCACATTTGCTCCATCACTTCCCAGTCCAACTACCCAAATCATTGCTACTCCATGGCCTGACAACACTTACTGCAGTGCCTGATGGTATCACATGATTTCCAATGAACACAGTTTAAGGCTCCCCACTCTGCTGAAGTGTCCTCCTTCATCCTCTTTTATTAACAATATCAGAACTATTTGGCAGTTTGAAAAAACGATGCACACTCAGCTGCTGTGACATTTTTGCAACTGAATGCAGCGTGACAAAGACAACACGATTCAAGATAATTGTACATTCGCCTACTGGTCAGGAGTAGGAATTACAATAAATCACCCTCGGAATAATTCATCAAAATGACGGATAGCAGTCAGATTGTTTTGTTACTGATAAAAAAAAAACATCAATGACAGAAATGATTTGGTTAATGCAACCCCTGCTCTGATCACTACATAACTCTTCCCATTCCCTTTGCTCTAGCACTCGCATCAATCTCCTTATCCTTAAAGTCTGCACATCCTTTGGCCGTTCCTTGTTTCAGATTTCTGCTGTAAGTGACTGGAATCACTTGCAACAGAACCTGAAGCTTAATTCATTTATCCCAGTTTCTACCTTTAAACATTCTATCAAAGCAATAGCTCCAGACGACTGCACCTGTTTTAAAAATTATTCTGAAAAAGTTGATATGAAACATTGTATTATATTGTATGTAAAATGTTGTGAATGTACTCCCTTTGTGTTTTTGCTTTGTGTGCTACCTCATGGCCAGGTCGTCATTGTAAATGAGAATTGGTTCTCAATTGGTAAGCCTAAGGAGCATGGCTACAAAATCTAGAATGCTGAGTCATGTAAAAGCACTTATTGGTGACAGACTAAGCCTAATAAGGACAGACATTTTAACAGCCATAAGAAATGGGTACTTTTAGTTCCACCCATCAAATAAGAGATTTGGTAACAATAACATTGCTATTGGAACATATGGTTTAGCCAAACGTGGCGCCATGTCTTTTAAACATAAACTTTTGGAGATAGAAGGAAATACCTACAATGTAAGGGCTCCGACTAAGGGTCAGCACAAGTCAAAAAAGCCACCAGGTTGTTGGTGAAAGGGCATGGTCCTCATAAGGTTTTATTCCTATCCCATTCATTTATAGCACACAACTGGGGGCATGCCTTGCAACACGGTTTTGGGTGTGGGTCGGTTGTTATAGGTTTTTATGTTCAGGAGGCCATGAGGTATGTGTGTACCAAATTTCATTTGCCTATATCAAACTAAATTTCAAAGTCTTATTCAAAGTTTTCCCAAAATATTACTATAAAAAGCACTGTAAATACATGTCTACCATATAAACACTTATAAACTGCATTATATTCATATCATTAAATATAATCTTTGCCATTAAGTCAGAGGTAACCTTTCACCCAGATCTTTAGAATGTGGCCTGTATTCTAGAACTCCAGAATGTTTGATGTCACCAAGAATCACTGTTCAGATCATTTTGTGACCACAACTCAACTGTGCTGCGCTGCTCTCCAAACTCTCGTGATTTTTGTGTTTTTACTGTCCTGAAGCTACTTTGTTTGTTGTGTACTTGTACATACAGCAAGTAGCAAGTACCATGGAGGTTCTAAAAGAAACTAAAGGCCTATACAAACCAATTGTAAGTGACAACCTTTGTTTCAATTCAAATGACACATTTTTAAAGCATTTGCTTTGTTTCATTTATATTAATTATATCTGCAATTTCATTTAGGAATTGTTTATTACCCCTATTTATGAAAGAGCCCTTCAGATTTGCTGGCATCTGCCATCCTACAAGACTAATGTACTGTTTTAATATCACAAGCAGTATTGAATTATATTTGTTGATTAAAAATGTTGAAACATGTGTTGCTTTTTGTTCTTCAGATTGCAATGATGGCTGAACTACTAAGGCTTCAGCAGGAAAACCATCTTCCAGCTGAGGTTACAGTTGAAGACATGACTGACCTGCTGCTTGAGCAAAGCAAGAAATCCTTCAGAGTCATGTGAGTTACTCAATTTAACACTTGACTAGTTAACCCTTTAAATAAATTGTAGTAATAAAACTTCCTTTGTTTAGTATCATCTATTATCTATATTATTATTATTATTATTATTATTATTATTGTTATTATTATCTCTTTTTAGACAATGGGATTTTGAAATTCAGGACATGGATGAGGAGGTGAAGCCTCTTCTAAACCTGGTAAGAAGACAACTCTCACAGTGTATAATGTAAAGCATGACTCCTGTAAAAAACACACTGTTTCATGTCTGTCTTTGTTGTTTAAGGTGTGGGATGTGATTAATGGTCTCAGAATGAGAGATGTTGTGTTTGAAGCCAAAAGGTTTCTCCTGTCTCAAGACATGCCTCCCAGTTTCCAGTAAGTCTGTTCAAAGTTTATTGAGTGGTTCTTGTAATGTGTCTGTTATGAATGAATTCAAAACAAACTTTGCATCTACAACAGACATCCAAAACTCCTCTCCCTGGCTCAGACCTACGCCAGGACCTTGGCTGATCACCACCTGGAGACTCCCCGGACTAGATGGCTGAACCCCAGGGAGGTTGTGATGGCTGTGGCTCCTAAGGTCTTCCAGGGCCTCTGGTTGCCCCCATCTAATGCCTTCCTGAACATGCCTTCCCAACCGAAGAGCATGGCGGCGATCGGCCTTACTCAGTCTGTGGTAGATTGTGTCTCCAAAACTTTGCCCACAATGGACCAGCAGGTTCCCTTCTCACGCTCCGTACGAGACCAAATGGTCCTGGCCGTCCTTGAGAGGATAGACAAGCTGTACCAAGGGCACAGCCTAGACAAGAGGCTAGGCTGCTTCTCAATTGATTTGCTCAGAAAAATCACGACTGTAACAGGAGAAGTTGTTTGCCAAATGTTTGAGACGACTACTGCTTCTCTGCGTCGAGGTGGATCTTCCTGCTGTCTCCCTGGAGTCTCCTACCGAACATGAGTCAACTTCTGACCCAGAGCCAAACCATACTGCTCAACTGTTATATGAGAAAGAACCAGCCTCTGTTACTCTGCTTCCCAGTGATGCTCCGCCTGCCGTCTCCATCTCCCAGGAGGCTTTAACACCTGGCCTGCCTGATCCTACTGAGTTACCCACTGAACCTCCTACTGACCAGGAGCCAACTTCTGACCTAAATCCAGACCATAGTGTTGAATTACAAGAGGAAATGTCTGCTGAAAGACCAGTGTCTGCTCCCCTGCCTCCCAGTGAGGGTCCTTCAGACATCACTGCCTCAACAGAAGCTTTGACACAAGACCTTCCTCATTTTACAAAGCCAACACCAAACTGCCATCTTCTTTCCTGTGACGATTCTGCTACTGTCACTGAGGCTTCAACACCTAAGCTACCTCGATCTACCGAGCTACCTACTGACCCTCCTACTGAGCTGCAGTTATTTTCTGATACAGAATCAGTTAATACTGCTGGACCAGATGTGAAGGAGTCTCCCAAAGAAGCTGACTGTGCTGCTCAAGCTGTCAATGTCCAACTAACAATGCCAAGCCAAGACTCTGACGTGTGTGGTCCTCTGCCTGTTGTCACAACTACTCAACAACCAGCCTTTGCAGCTATCATCACGACACAGCCCGCTAAGATGAACAAGAAATCTTCCTCATGCCAACTCTCTACTTCAGAGTTTGAAAACACAAACACAAGAGGATTTGGCAGTATCTTCAGTTGGCTTCGAAAGAACATTTGCTTCTACTGAAGCTACATTTACTGTATTACCTTGCAATAAAATTGTAAAACCTAATTTTCTGTGTTTTACTTATACCCCCAGATACTTTTAAGATGGAGTCATATACATGGTGAACTTCCAAATAATGCTTAGCCATCAGATAATTTAGATTTCCTGAACGGATGGCATATCTATGCTTAGCCACCCTGTCTCTGGGCCTCATTTTGGTCAGCTCTACATAAAAGCATCCACAGGGGCATTCAAGGCTGCACACCACATGGGTTGTATTGTAGTTAATGAAACTGTTAATCGGGTGGCAGTGGCTCAGTGGTAGAGCGGTCGTCCTTCAACCGGAAGGTAGGCAGTTTGATTCCCACTCTCCCCACAGTTCATACTGTCGTTGTGTCCTTGGGCAAGACACTTAACCCACCTTGCCTACAATGGTGTTCCAGCTGTAACACTGGTGATTGGAACCTTAATGTAAGTCGCTTTGGATAAAAGCGTCAGCTAAATAACAATGTAAATGTAAATGTCAATTGAATATGCCTTTTTACTGAATATGGCCATACAAGTGTCTATTGTTTTTTATCATGTTTTCATCATTGTCAGACTAATAAGGATTCATAGACCACTGTGAACTAGGCTCGTCATAAAGTGCAAGTAAATAATGTCCATAAGGGGGTACCACAAGTTCTATATTATGTCCCCTTTTATTCATTATTTATACCAATGAACTGGGACTAAATCTGCCACACGCAGTCAATCTGATGATGTTTGAGCGACATATCGGATGTTGGCGATTCACAAAACAAACACAAAGTTTGCTGCAAAACCGTAAGACTTACTGTTCCGTAAGAGCTAACTTTTGATGCTTCACTTCTTAGATGATGCTGAGAAAATTTGAGCTCTTTCTGTCAAATTCCTACAATTAGTTTATTTAAGTATTAGGAGTACAAAATCCAGCCAATTCGGTCCAAGATGGCCAACTTCCTGTTTGTCAACGGACAGAGCCTTAATAATTTTTTATATGTTGAGTTATATGTGTTCCAAAAGTGTTTTTACTTTGGCATAATGTATTTGCTTTTGTATTGTGCTTTTTGAAGGTTTGCTGTGTAGCTCCCATTTTCATGGGTTTGTATGGGACCTCCAAAATAATAAAAAAATCACAATCCTGAATTTTGCACAATATTTTTTGTGTTTTTGAGCATGTTCAGGGAGTCAAATTAGTCCTCAAAGTACAGACAAAAAAAGATGAAACACATTATATGGGACACAAGTGAAGTCAGCAGTGAAAAAAACAAAGATGGCTGTAGAGAGTGACCTGCATGACAAATAGCACTCAAACTTTCAAATATACTACATATGACAGTCTGAGCCTAATGTACTGTAGTTACTCAAAGTAGCAAATACAAAGTAGAAAGCATGAACTTTATTAAAAATATGCATTTAGATTTAGATAGAAACTAGACAAAATTTATTTGAGAAAAAAAAAGGAAAACATTTGTTTGATGATAGTGTTCATTTCAAGCCTGTTGTGATTAAGAGTTTTCTCCCTGTTCTTCTAATTTTATCTCCAAAAAGAGCTTTTCTTTTCAGTTAAGAAAACTTTGGTGATGTTCCTAAGTAGGGATGGGTATCATTAAGGTTTTATCGGTATTACTACTCTTACCGATACTGCTTAACGGTCCGGTACTTTAACGGTATTCTTATCGGTACTTTAATTCATTTATATCCTAAAAATTTATATAACTATATACTATACTGTGTAATGTATATTGACAGACTATTAACTAAAACAGTTGGACTCCACTGTTGCAAAGGGGTGTAGGCCTTTCACTATGATCTTGGTCAAGGCTAAGTGGCAGTCGTTCACCCTCTCCTCAAGCATCCTCCCACTAGCTGCCAAGGTGAAGGGGTTTTGGGCTTGTCTTGGACCATATATATATATATATATATATATATATGGGGCGGCAGTAGCTCAGTGGGTAGAGCGGTCGTCCTTCAACCGGAAGGTAGGCGGTTCGATTCCCGCTCTCCCCACAGTTCATACTGTCGTTGTGTCCTTGGGCAAGACACTTAACCCACCTTGCCTCCAGTGGCTGTAACACTGGTAATTTCATTAGAACAATGTAAGTCGCTTTGGATAAAAGCGTCAGCTAAATAAATAAATGTAAATGTAAAATGTATATATATATAGTACTAACTATATTGTGCTGTGCATTTAAGTTAGCCAAATAAATGTTTACATTTACATACTGATTTTTCTTTATTTGGAATTTTAAAAACAAAAGAAATCAACAGAATTTCTACATAAGGTTAACAAACCAGGGAGATTTTTCATTTATTTTAAATGACGTGAACAACGTTGATTCAACATGATTTTAGCATACATACCAGACGTAGATGGGGCAACAACCAGAGACGAGCTAGCTAGGCAGTCGAAAACTTTGCATTTCTCTGTCTGCACATAATGCACTTTTGAAAGGTGCTTAGACAGATTGCTTGTGTTTCCGCCCTTACATGCAAACATTTTGTTGCACTTTTGACAACGAGTGTTGTCTGCATCAACTCTAGAGAAGTGTAACCACACTTTGGAACGTTTTGCTCTCTCCGCCATAGTCACTCATTGTATTAAGCGGGAGTTTTCGTACTGTTATGCGTGTGCGTGCGCCACGGTCGTTCTTGTGGTGTGTGTGACTGACAGACAGCCTCCGCGGCGCGCATGATCTCGCAGATCTCACAGACAAACGTCTTAATATGATCGCACATTAGACATGTTTGGTGAGAAAAAATGTGCACGATAACATTATTAAGCAAAAATACATAGTACATTAATTTTTTCCCCTCCAGTACCGAAAGCAGAACCGATAGCGTCAGATGTTACTGATACTACGGTCTTTCATAATTTAGCCCCACTGCCAGTTTAACACCAGGTTTTGGTACCCATCCTTATTCCTAAGTAGACATTTTTTTCTTAAAATGCACCATGAATGAGGCCTTATGCCTTCTTGCATTGTTTCCTTTCAATTCTCATTGTCAAGTAAGACTTATCATTCAGTAAACATGTTGCTGTGTTTAGCTTCACCTTTCAGTAAGATGATGTCTGTCCTAAATTGAATATTAAATAGATAAACAAATCATAGACCTTAGTGTTTTACAGTTAATTAACATGTGCCAGATGTAGAACTTGCTGCTGTTTGAGTGACTTTTGTCACAACAGTAAAGGCATTGGAACATTTGCTTAAATAGAAGACAGTTAACATTCTTTGTCTATTTGTAAAAAAAAAAAAAAAACTATTAAATAGACAATTATCATAGTATAGAAAAGACAGTTGTCTACAGTATTATTGTGCTGATAGAGTATCTCAAACATCCCTGACACCCAATAAGTCTTTGTGGAAAAATGTATTACAAACCAACTTTTTCTGTACTCTTCCCAGATCATTTGCTGATTTTCACCAAATTTGGATTATAACATCTTCAGACCATGACAGCAAAATGTTATTAATTTTGTGTCATCACACAAAATCGTTTTCATATACCGCACAAAGTTGAGGCATGATGTTAAAATGAGTCTTGAAGCTGCATTTCTGCAAAGCTTCAACATAATAACACCAAACTTTTCCTGTGTCATTGTCACCTCACTCTGACAACACAACATCAATTTTGTAACTGCTCCACCTATTGGTCAAAAGTGATAAATCATTAAATCAGTGTATTAGTGACTGTATATGATTTTGTATAAAATCATCTTAAAATACCTTTAATTGCTCTTTGTTGCAATTGGTCTACCACTCACAGCCATGTTGGCATGTCTTTGCGCTTGGCCCCGTTAATGGCTGCTCGCAGCTATATTTTTATTTATTATTATAGTGTATCTGTGAGCCTGTACAGCACTTTGGGAAGCAGTGACTGTTTTTACAATGTGCTTTATAAATAAACTTTGACCTTGACATGACTAAAAATGTGCCTGACCGGCCAGATCCTCAAATCATTACATTATTGTATGTTATTTTTGTCAATTGCTCAAAGCCAATAATCTTTGTGCAGAAAGGTAGCACAGAGAGATAAAGGAGGAGAAAAGGAGAGTTGGTTTGGCGCCGGAATGAATAAAGACACAAGAGCGAGAGGACGAGATCGAGAGTAGGGCCCTGGTGCAGTGGTAGCAAACAGCACTTTCACTTCAACAAAACAGAGTCTGAGTACGTGCCTTCTAAGGACACTGGGCACAATAAACACATTTTCAACCATATTTTTGGTAAAAAATGTCAGGATATTGCACAAATATGAATAAAGCCTGTGTCACATTACGGATAATTTTATTTACATTTACATTTAGGCCTAGTCCACACGGACACGGGTATTTTTTATATATCGAACCAGTTACAACCAGTTGGTCACAGCTGGCTGGACACATAGGAAAACTACTGATACACTAGCAGGAAGTGCCCCCTCCTGTGAGAGGTGTGGCCGAAGGTTAGGACCTTTTGCACATTGTATTTTCCTGGAGCACAACACGTGAGCTGACCAGGTTAGCACATGTATTGTGTCCCAGGGCTGGCTTGTATCTTTTTTCTGAGTGGAATTAATCAGACAAACTGTATATTGGATTCATAGTTTTTATTGAAATAGTCTTAGGTTCAACACTTGTACCAAAAGAGCCGGGAGGAACTGTGTTTCAGAGTAACAGCCAGACGAAAGACACACAGTGGCTCCTAAGAGAGAACAGAAAGCCTTCCCAGAAAGGAACCCATACAGACACAAAACCTGAGCCAAGGATATGGCTTCAACAACACAGCTGGGCAGCAAGATTGTGGTTGGAGAGTTATCAGAAGAGACCTGGTAACACTGACAGGACAGAGCATCAGAACCGATTCTAAGAATCTTAGAACCGAGACGGTAAGACAATGTGAACTTGAACCAATTCAAGAACAGGGCCCACTTAGCTTGGCGAGAGTTCAGACGTTTAGCCGTCCTGATGTACTCCAGGTTCTTGGGATTGGACCACATAAGGAAAGATTTTTCAACCCCTTACAGCCAGTGTCTCCACTCCTCCAAGGCCGCCTTCATCGCGAGTTCCCGAATACCAACATCATAGTTTCTTTCAGGTGGAGAAAGCTTATGGGAGAGAAAGGCACATGGGTGCAGCCTATTGTCTCTGGTCACGTCCTGGGACAGGACTGCTCCCACCCCAACATTGGAGGCATCCACCTCTACCACAAACTGTTGTTTGGGATCTGTAATGACAAGGACAGGAGCAGTAGTAAAACACTTCTTGAGCCATTGAAAAGCCTTCTCAACCTGCGGGGAGCACAAAAACTTGACATTAGGTGAGGGCATGAAGAGGAGCAGCGACCAAACTGAAATTATGAACCTCCTATAAAAATTTGCGAATCCCAAAAAACGTTGAAGCTGTTTCTTGTCCGAGGGAGTAGGCCACTGGGACACATACCATTGTATAATACACAAAGACGGTTTTGTTGAGCAGGTCATGGAGAACATCATTCACTAGTGCCTGGAAGACAGCTGGTGCATTAGTTAACCCAAAAGGCATTACTAAATGTTCATAGTGCCTGCTAGGGGTGTTGAACGTGGTTTTCCATTCATCTCCTTTTTTTATAAACGCCAAATGATACACATTACGCAGATCGGAGCTTTGTGAAGACTTTAGCTCCTTTAAGTAGTTCAAATGCAGAACAAATAAGAGGAAGAGGGTACCTTTTCTTTACAATGATCTATATATAATAGGTCTATATAATCGATGCAGGGGCGGAGGGTCTTGTCTTTCTTGTTCACAAAGAAGAATCCAGCTCCAGCGGGAGAAGAAGAAGGACAAGACTCTGAAATATACTTGTCCATGGCCTCTCTCTCGGGAGCGGGAGAGTGAATATAAGTCAATTAGTTATTTGATATGTTATATTTCTTCAGCCAGGGAAACCCCAGTATTAAAAGATGGAGCGAGGAGTTGAACAAGTGAACTCTCATAGACTCATTGTGACCCTTGGCCATGGATTTCTGACCAAAAGAAGTCCAAGTTGAGCACAATAGATGCAACGACCCTCCTTGAACTGGCGCTGGCGTTCCTCTGGGGACAGTCTTGCCTTCCCCAACTGCAAGAGTGGGGAAGCAGAGGCAGCGCTGGAAGCAGAGGCAGAGCTGGAAGCGGTCGGCCGAGGTGGCAATCTGTGAGGAAAATTTGGAGAGTTATAAGAAGGCGTCTGTAAAACCCCTTGTATGTCTGATGGACTCCCTTTCTCTCTCCCTTTCTCTCACCCGTTCTCTGAGAGGTTCTCAATATTTCTTGCTAGAGCTATTAAACCATTCAAAACTCCTGGTCTCTCGAGTGCCACCAGTTGGTCTTTAATGGGGTCTGGAAGGCCATGGAGAAACGCATCCAGCAAAGAGGGCATATTCCATCCACAGTTGGCAGCCAAGGTCCGAAACTCAATAGCATCGGTAACAGAACGTCGACCCTGGCGGAGACTAAGGAGAGATCTGGAGGATTCAGGCCAAAAGGTAACTGTAGAAAATATGTGTTTTTGCTCATGTTTGTGTTTTGGTTTTTGCTTGGCTTGTTTTTTATGAATGGATTTCTTATCTGATTATATATATATATATATATATATATATATATATATATATATATATATATATATATATATATTTTTGTGTAATTTATTTATTTTATGTGACACACTGGTTTACATTTACATTTATTCATTTAGCGGACACTTTTATCCAAAGCGACTTACATTGTTCTAATATAATTACCAGTGTTACAGCCACTGGAGGCAAGGTGGGTTAAGTGTCTTGCCCAAGGACACAACGACAGTATGAACTGTGGGGAAAGCGGGAATCGGACCGCCTACCTTCCGGTTGAAGGACGACCACTTTTCAACCGACCAAGTTTCCAACCCTACAGGCATCTTCAGAGCCTAGCTCCGCTGCACCCTCCCTCACCCTTGATTTTCCAGAAGGGCTTTCACCTTTACATCCAGGGGTCGGACCTCAAGAGGGAGAAGCAGAAGAAGAACAAGGAGTAGAGCTCAAAGTAGCAGAGAACAAACTAGATGGAAGAGTGCACAAGACCCTGACACGTCCCCCCCAAAAAATTTAATCCTAAAAGAAACACAGGACACCAGCTCAACACAAGTGGAACATACACCCCATTGGACATTTTTTTTTCCCTTTTTTGATTAAAAGTGCAATAACCAGTCTTTTCAGTAACATAAATAAAAAGGCAAGGGGAAGAAGTACACATGGAGCACACTGGATGAAACAGACTTCTAAATATTTCTTGGACTTACATTTTACTTTGCTTTAATAAGGCTCAGTGCAATATCTTTCTGATCAGTTGATCCAGTACTACTCCACACACCATACCACTATGTGCTGTACCAAACCCTTTTCTGTCAATGTTTGGACATTTCCGCCACCAGTGCTTACATCTTGCAGAAGGAAAAAAAAAAAAACAGACAGCAATGACGCACAGGGGATTCCTGGAAGAGCTGACAGCACAGCTGATTGGAGTAAACATAACAGTCCTTCCTACCAAGGCACCTGACCAGCACCTTGCAGTACCGATAAGTGAGCAGGAAGAGACAAGCAAGAGGGCTTCATATGGTAGGAGAGGTTGTGTTCACTGCAGGAACACACTCCAAAAGAAACAAGCTACTCCATGGAAATGCCATAGCTCTCTGCCTGATTGCAGACAAAAACAGTTATTGGGATTGGCATCAACAACAATAAACCCCTGGACATTTTTGTAAATAATGTATATAATATTTATTTGTTTTATAGTTAGAGACTTTATCTTTTATCCCCTTATCCCAAAGTCCCGGAGTACCCGGACAGAACCCACAGTAACATGTGGAGGATATGCAGAAAGACAGAAAGACCGGAGTCAGCCGAGAATTTTTGAGTCTGCCGGGTTTTGAACTCACAACCTTCTTGCTGTGAGGCAGAAGTGCTAACAGCTCTGCCACATGCACCTCTAGCTGTAGATGACTTGATGTATTACAAGATGATATTTTATAAGCAATAATACACAAACAAAAACAGGCGAGACAGACTGAGCTGGAACAACAGCATGTAATGAGTTGCCTGAGTCCATTCTGGCCAGTTCGTACTGTTAAGGTCATCGAAAGGACTCAAAAGCACAACTCAACGACATGTAAAGGTTAAGCTTTTTACTGCAACAAAAGTGTCCAAAATCCAAAGAGGAGTCTGTACAAATGATGAATTAACAAGGAGCCGGCTGATAAGCTTTCAAAAATTCAAAAGAAAACTTTGTACAGAAAGAAAGTGAGACACAGACTAAATACACAAGGAGTGGGGAGAAAATGAGACACAGGGCAGGTCTAGCAAAACACAGGGACAGGAAGTGACTCTGAAACGAGAGGAGAGGTTAGAGACATACAAAATAAAAACAGGAAACTGAACAAAATACCAGGGCTGTGACACATTCCTGACAGTGTCACACTGTGAGCTTGAACCAGATACAATAAGCAGTGCACACCACACTGTGCAATAACTGGAAATACCAGAAGTCTCTTCCAAGAAAGGCCATTATGCTACGTTCACACCAAATGCGAATTGCGCGAATAAATCGCGCTATTCGCGCGTAGTTGGACGCTTGAACATTTTGAGTTTACTCGCTTCATTCGCGCGTGAAATTCGCTTCATTCCGCGTGAAATTCACTCAACAACAGACGCAAATTCGCGTCATAGGAGGGGCTTCTGCCAGGCGGGTTGTCTTCCGGTCTTGTTGAAGAATGGTTGAGATGGGTTTTGTCGAGAAAGTAGCAGTGCTCTATTTACTTTGGAGGACTAAAAAACGGCGTGAACCCGTTCGGCGCTGTGCGGGGGTCCATCGGATGCTTCAGAGGCGGACCCAGCTCCGTGAGTTTCACCAACTCCTCCAGGAGCTGCGGCTGGATGACGGCCGCTTTCAGCGGTACTTCCCACTGACTCGGCCCCAGTTCGATGACCTGTTGTCCCGGTCGGTGCGAGGATTTCCCGCAGGACAGCAACTACTGACGCTCTATTCAAGTCTGTCCATCTGTCTCCAGTCAATATTTGGTGTGATTATGAGTAATTAATATGTGGACAACTACAGTCTTCTGAACACAGTTATCAGTCCTACAGTCAATATAGTATTATGTCTATAAAATCGTATTTAGAATTGTATTTATAACAGTGTGTTGTATCTCTTATTTGTTTTTATTTCTTTAATAAATGGAGCCAGCCTCCAAAAAGAATCTATGACTCATGGCTTGTTTCTCATTAATACAACACTGGTCCAATCATAAATAACTGTTTTCTTACTGTACTATTGTAGATGTGTTTGCAATAGAATATAATAAAAATTAACAAATGTTTACCATAAGTAATCTAGTCTTAAATACTGAACATTATAAACTTTCTTCTATTTATTCTAAATAAATCAGTCTGAAATATTGAAATGTTTGTGACAAACACATCAAAACCTTTGGTCATTATATAAAACATTTATTTAAAAAAATGGAATTATGAAACTATACACAAAACTTAATGCACTATTTCTGAGCAGGAATAATAGAATCCTAAAGTGAAGGAGAGGAGAACAGAGAGAGTCTGGTTTATTTCCTGCTGTGACAGCTGCATCATTTTAAAAACTATACACTGGGTTCCAAATGAAGCAGAACTGTGCTGCTTTCATAGATTAATGTATGTATTTGAAATTTGACAAATTGTTTCGTCCAAGACAGTAACTTCTGCAGAGAAGGGACCAGACTCAAGAGAAGATCCTCTGAACCTGGAGCTGGAGCTACAGCATGTGTTCTGAGAGCTTCTGAACTGGGTCTTCTCCTGGGGTCTTCTCTTTGGTTGCTCTGTATTAAATGACACATGAAAAGGCAGAAAAACATTATCAACTCATTAACAAAGCACCAGGGTTGTGTTTGTATCTGAATGTAAGAGGCTATGAGGGCTTACTGTAAATGATTGTATATGATATGTATTTATTGCCTGTACACACCTGTGGATACAGCAGCAGATGTGGATGGGGCAGGGGAAGCTGCAGCAGCAGGTTTTCGCAGGGGTGCCCAGGCTCATTGGCATCAAAAGTCAGCTCTGTCATGACAATATATATAATATACATATTATATTATTAAATTATAATACAAGTTAACATTTGAACATTACACCAGTCACAAACAACACATATCCTCTATAAACTCAGCGGTGGAAAACTAGTTATAAAGTATGGAGCAAATTAGCTCAGGCTTTAGCTAGCTAGTTGGCTCAATATATACGACTCTAAAGAATTAAAAGGCGTTCTTTTGCAACTTACCAGAGTTTCCGACCCCCTCACTCACTTTCCTTCGAGCAAGAACTTTTAAAATTCCTGGCTCTGAAAAATGACAAAGATGTTTCGTATCCCACAGGCTGCCCCGATAACTTCGTCCTCCATTGTTGTTTTGGACGCGAATGAAGCGTTGGCGCGTTGTGGCCAAACGCTCAATTCGCGCCTCATTCGCGCTCATCGAATCGCCATTCGCGCTCATTCGCGCAATCGCGCCGCAGGACTTCCATGCACGTCTAATCGCGTCTTTGCATTGACTTAACATGTAAATCACTCGCGCTTAACGCTTAATTCGAGTTTGGTGTGAACGTACCTTTAGAGGTGGGTTTGACTCCCAGTGCCCCATCAGCCCAATTAAATCTAGTCATTGTTTTGCTTATATAAGATTACAGTAATTTATACATTTAACAGGTGTCCTTTCAGTTAAAAGCAACCTTTTACATATGTATTATACACATTTTAATTATATATACATTTACATTTAGTCATTTAGCTGCCGCTTTTATCCAAAGCGACTTACATTAAGGTTCCATTCAGGTGGGTTAAGTGTCTTGCCCAAGGACACAACGACAGTATGAACTGTGGCGAGAGCGGGAATCGAACCACCTACCTTCCAGTTGAAGGACGACCACTCTAGATTGTTCAAGATAAAAATAAAAATATGAATTTCATGTTATTCTGCACAATAAAAACAGCAGTGAACCATATCAAGAGACATACAATACACTGCCTTACACACACATGTGCAGGTGTTTAGTTTGTAACAATGTAACAATAACAGAAGAAAATCACATACCAATAAAATATGCACTATTTTATAACATTCTTACTACAATAGTAAATACTTTACTATATTATTCCCTATTTTAATCCAGACACTTCTAGAAAGAGATTGGTGAACATTGGTGCACCACATATCACATTACATATCACATTTATACCTTTTTATAATTAATTAATTAATTAATTAATTAATTAGTTTATTTTGATTGGGACAGTGCATGTTAATGAACATAAATGAGACACAACCACATGTAAATGAATGTAAACATGCCAGATTGTAGCCGTTGGCTAATTTCCATTCGTTGTCGCAAAATACTCTCTTTCATACACCAGAGCAACATTCACACACAATCTTCAAACAAATGTCAGACTACTGTATAGCCACAATAAAATTCAAGATAAAGGGTCCCACTGTAATATAGCAGTGACTGTTCCAATCAAATAGCTAAGACTTAAAACTAGGGATGCACCGATACCGATACTGGCATCTGGTATCGGCCTCGATACCACATTTTCGAAAGTACTCGTACTCGTTAAAAGTCCCCCGATACCGGGGACGATACCACGGTCTGAGAAATGTCTATGTTTGAGAGGCGTGTAAGGGGTTAATCACAGGCGCCGGCTGCAGCTCAGAGCGGGGAGAACGAAGGCAAGACGAGACATGTCAGCCGTGTGAAACTATTTCAAAGTGAATGAAGACAAAACAAAACAAAGGCGGACTGCAAATTGTGCTCAGCTAAATTGTCCAGAGGAGGCTCAAAAGGTAGCGCATTTAACACAAGTAATTTAATCAAGCACCTAAAATCCCAACACGACAACAAGTATAAAGAGTTTACCAACACTTCTAAACCAACACAACCCACACTGCAGCAAACTCTTGCAAGGCGAGAGAAAATGTCAAGAGACAATCCACGTGCTGTGAAAATAACACAGGCAATCATCGACTACATTGCATTGAGTGACCAGCCACTTTCGGAGGTAGAAAATGTGGGATTCATGCGTCTCCTCCATGTTCTGGAGCCCAGATATGATGTCCCAAGCCGCCGCTACATGACTGACACGGAGCTGCCTAAACTACACGACTCCGTGAAAAAACAAATCACAGCCTACTGCAAGCCTCCTCTTCGTTTAGTTTCACCACAGATATTTGGACAAGCAGTGTTTGCCCCGTGCCTTGTTTTTTTGTTAAATTATATGACTAAAGCTGTTACCTGTAAATTTAAATCATGTTTTTTTTATTAAGTACTCGGTATCGGTATCGGCGAGTACTGAAATGCAAGTACTCGTACTCGTACTCGTTTTCCAAAAAAGTGGTATCGGTGCATCCCTACTTAAAACAGTAAAATGCTTGCTTTGAGATAAGTACACATTCAAATCTTGGTCGATTTGCATGTAATGATACACTGCAAGTAAGATGTTGATCTTACACTTCATTCATATGCTAATGAGCAGGTTAATCTACAGTATAGTGCTCTTTCTTCCTCCTCTCTGATCAATGGTGGGTTTTAGGAGTGTCATGGTTGTGAAGAAGCACAATAAACGCTGCGGTGAAATGTTGTTGCAGAGCCGCTGAAAGCACGCAGGTGGCACAAAACAAAGGATATGGCTATGAATAATTACCTTTTCATTTTTAATTGCTCTAATCCACATGTGTGCCACACACAGCCCTTTTCAAGTGACATAAATATTTGATTTCCTCCCACTCTAATGTGCTAATGATAGATTTTCTTGCTCAAGTCCTCATTCCAGTCAATAAACATAAAAGTGACTGAATATGCTTTTCAGCTCCTCACTGAAGTGTTCGTCTGACTTTGAACAATATTCAATTTCACATGAGCTATTGAATTTTAAGAGGACCGCAATAAGCCACTGGTTTGGCTGCGTGTTTTCTGTTTGCCAAGAAAACTGCTGATATGGGTTACAAATGGCTGTGGTGTGATGGAGACTATTGTGCTAATATCCCTGATCACATTTGCCGTGCCATCTGTGCGAGGAAATTGGCTGAAGGGCTTTTAAATGTAGAATAAATGTCAAACAGAATCAGAGTATTGTGTTATGTTCTATTATGCTGAATGCTTAATGATGGAAGGGATGAAGGGAGATGGAAAAACAATGTGGCTTCTTGAATGATCTGCGACCACATTCAATTAGACATTAAACAAGACAGAAAGGCTTTGTACTTTTCATTTTCAAGTTAATGCTTTAGCCTCTGAGTTAATGTGTGTTGCTTATTAGGAATTATTATTAGCTCTGACCATGAGCATTGTTAATGGTGCTAATGCTAAATGTGGACATCTAATTCATCTGCAGAACATCAGCTATACAGCTCCAAGAAAAGAGAAAGGAGATCCGTTTGAAAAACCTCTTTCTGTTCCTATACAAAACTTCTTACCACAGGCTTGAAGTCAATGTTTTCTGATTTAAACATATCAAGAAATACCTGGATGTAGCGGATCTTATTATGAGGTAAACCTCAGATAAACAACAGAAAATTTGTTATTTTACTCTGCCACCATTTATTACACAACAATAAACAATTAAATATACTAGTTTAAATACACATATTAAATATTTGAAAAAATATTTGATAGCAAAACATGAATGAAATGAATTGAGACAAAGCTTTGATAACAGATTTTGTAGTGATATTCTTGAGGGGAAAAACTGCTGGGTAACGCGTATTTAAACACAAATACATGCTGCCTGTTTTTGACTTGGGTAGCGGCCCCACACATACTATTAAAAGATGTTCAAAATGTTGACCAACGTTTGGAACACAAAGGCCTCAAAGGTAGTGGTTTTCTAACTTGGTTGTGCTTCTCAGTTAACTGTGACAGGTTCTAACATGGAAAGAGACACTTTTTTGAGTTTAGGCTAGTAAAAGTAATGCAGCACTTTGTCATAAGTTTTCCTGACACCAAAGTGTCCTGCGACACCACAATGAGCTGCCTTTAAAACATCGGTCCTAAACTTAGTTGGTACTACAACTTGAACGATGATTTCACCAACCAAACTATTGGGGTGAGGAAGCCATTTTCTCAACATACCATCATCCAGACAGTAACCAGAAACGGCATCTTCTAAATTCTCTAAGGACTGAACCTGTACGAATAGATCTTTTAGAGAGATGTCAACTTTTTGTACTACAATGAACTCATGTCTAGTGATTGAGAGTGCAAAGTCGGACAAAGGAAAACGCACATTTGGCTATATTTCAGAGTGGTTAATTGACTGTTCTACAGAGTCTTGTGCGTTTTTACTCTGCGCACAAGTAACAACACACGCTGGAGAACTCTCATCTTTAGCGGACAAAAAACCCGATGGAGCATTCTGCCCACATTTGAGCTCCTGCCAGGTCATTTCCCAGTATAACCTGTACTCCATCCACAGGTAGGCTAGGAAAACCCCTAGATCAACCACATCAGTGACAAGGTCAGAAGACAACATTACACTATGTAATAGGACAGTCAATATATTCAAACTCATGCCCCTGACATTTGCAAATCCACCAGTAGCTGATTGTGAGGAAATGGTAAAACAGAGGCAGAGATGGAGTCGAGGGCCCCTGAATCTCTGAGAATGTTAACAGGGACCTCCTCATTGCTGCCTGCTAAAGACACATAACCCCTAGAGATATATGGCCGGTAACCCAAGTCCAACCAAGGGGACAATCTCTGGGTGGATCTCACCTTCAGACTTGGTGTGAGCCTTCACTGCAGCAATAGCTTTGGCTTTGTCAGCTGGAGAAACATAGGCAGCAAGGGCAACTGGTTTAGTGAAATGCTTTCCTTGAAACGTTTTAGTTTTTATTACAGGACAGTCATTTTTCCAGTGACCACGCCCTAAACAATAGTTACAGGTTTTACTTAAATCCTGCTTAGAGCGATTTACAGGTTTAACAGATGCCTCTGACTCCTGTACATAATTCTTATGACAGTATGAGGACTCTTTGAGTCTCCAGTTAGCATTACCTTTAGATGTACTCATCAGCTAGGACAGCTGCCTCAGATGTAGTCTTTGACTTGTGTTCATTCAAGTAGTTGGATATTCGCTCAGGAAGTGTGGATTTAAATTGCTCCAACAAGATCAACTCACCCAACTGAGGATATGTTTCAGTCTCACAAGCAGGCGGTTAAACATAATTGCCATAATTGCTCACGAGCAAACACTACATGAGACTGGTTCTCTTGTCTTGAGTGCCTAAATTCTGCGACAAGTTCATAAGCCTTCAGCACTGCAGATTTAACCTTTAGATAGTTTTTACTGTCAACAGCATTTAACACAGAAAACGCTTGCTGAGCTTTCCCACTAAGCACACACTGCAATAACAAAGTATCGAAACACTTTTTTGTTTTAGCCAACAAAAAAGCACAAAGAAAGTGTCAGGGTCTTGTTCTGAAAACTTGGGCAGACGTCTTAGATTAACAGAAACATCAAAATGATGGCTAGGCTCTAGAGAGACAGGTAAAGTTGGATCATTCAATTTACCATCTCTGATGAGGTCTAACCAGAGGTCGCATTAACCGAATATTTTCCGTCATTTTGAAGGATTATTCTGAGGGTGATCTATTGTAATTCCTACTCCTGACCAGTTGGTGGCGAATGTACATATCAATCAGCAATTATCATGAATTGTGTTGTCTTTGTCACACTGCATTCAATTGCAAAAAGGTCACAGCAGCTGAGTGTGAGTAGTTTTTTCTAACCACCAAAAAGTTCTGATATTGTTAATACAATAATATAATAATAATGTGAAAAAAGAGGACATGATGCAGTGGAGAGTGAACACTGAGCAGTCACCAACAGATGTTACGGGACAAGCAGCAAAAAGGAGGTGAAGAAGAGGGAGTATCGTGTTCAGTGAGAACAGGAGTTTATGTGGCTGAAGTGGGAAGGAGGAAAAATGTTCTGTGACATCTGTAGAAAAGCTAACACAAGTAACGGACTTGTCTGGGGCTGCACAACAACAGCGATTTTATTAAGTTCCATTCATTTTTGTCGGAATCATTGTGTAATATACTGCGTGCTCTAGAGTTCAATCACAAAATATCCTTTCACTTTTTGTGTAACGTTATCTGTTATCTGCTATCTTAAATAATACAAATAATCTGTCCTCTATGCACGTCTTGAAATTTTTTGAAACGTGAATAAAACAAAAAGCCATTATAAGTATTATTAAATGAAAATTAAAAATGAAAGGTAATGATAGACGAGGACGGAAATTTTACGACTCTGTCTGTCAAAATGGCGGACAGTGAGAAAGTCTAGCGCGACCTCTGGGTCTAACCTATAGCGCTCTAGACTCTGTTTCCCCTGTTGCTGTCTCAACTCTTCCTCACGTAGCCAAGCCTCATTTTTTTAGCTTTTCAAGCTCAAATTCATGTTCTTCGGCTCTCTCACGTTCAAACTCCAAAGCTTGTTTATGCTGTAACATCAGCAGTTCTTTCTGTTGCTCAAAAGTTAAACCAGATACTACTAGCCCACCAGAAGGAGTAGATCCTAGTTTAGAAGTACCAGGACTACAAACATCTTCCATTTTTTCACTAGAGCCTTCATAGAAACCTTGCTCATTGAGCTCTTTCCTCACAATTTCAAGAATTTCTTCTGGATTGTTTAGGAAAAACTAAAACAAAAATCAATCATGGCTGCATCACACCAATCAAATAGCATTTAAAGAAGCTTACTGAAAACATGTGGACCCAACATTAAGACCTCTCTACATGAGCCACCTTCTCACGGTGTGAAACTTTCCTCTCCAACAGTTTGTTCTTACTCAAACAAAACACACTCAAGTAAAGTACTGAATACTATGAGTAGAACAACAAAAAAGATTTAAAGATTTATTTTTTAAGATTTATTTTTAAGAATAATAAAATAAAATTAATGGGGCAGAAATGTTGCCTTGCCGCAGTACGTTTTAGGTGGGGCCGTGCATCCATTAACCAGGAGCATCAACACATGCTAATAGTGATCAAACTCAAGTGAAATTGGGTGTGAGTCATAGGCTATACATTCTTGCGAAGGGAGGAAGGGAGAACAGAAGAAGAGTGTGAGTCACCTGAAGTCACCTGAGTCTGAAAGTGGAGTAACTGGTCTGACCTGTGGCAGCCCTAATACCTGAGTGGGGCGAGACATCTGCCTATATAAACCTGCAGTGTCCCCAACAACAACAACAACAACAAACGCAGTCATGTCCTTTCTGTCAGGTTTTGCCAACAAGGACCTCGCAAAGAAAGCTGGGCAAAAAGCAGGTCAGTTTTTATTTAAACTTTTCACATCCAGCTTTTTATGTTGTGTTGCCTATTGCAAAGGATTCTAAATTGCATTTTTAGTATATAGTTTTAGTATGGATAAGCACATTCATTCAATCAAGATAGAGCAGACGTTAAAATAATTATTGGATTTGGATCACAAACAAGACTACGGAGACCGTACAATGGTAAATTTAGGAATGGAAGACCTAAATAAAGACCTAAAGGTTTAATTCTTGCAAGAATGAAACAAATCATACACATTTAACAATGGTACATGGTGATTTGCTTAACATGTTTACAGCACATTAAGTTTTTATAGGTGTACATTATGCCCATATCTCAGCTCCAGGGTCGTGGATGGATGTGTATTGAGCTGACGTGTCAGTCATAGATGTGAATAAGTTTACGTGTATACGCCACTATATACACGTCACTATCTCTAAACCTCAGCTGGATTCGTGACTTCTAAAATCTAGAACCGATACAGTCAATACATCAAATATAGAGCTGGGTGATTGGTCACAGTGCTTCAAATGTAGATCTACACTAAATATTACTCTGTAATTATAGAAAGCTAATTATAGAAAGTCATTGTAGAGTAGTTCTCACCACTAGAGCCAGTCTCCAATTCATTCTGGTCTTGTTTCAGTCTCTGCAATGGTCCAGGTTATTGCAGTACTAGCTACATCTGATGAGTTGAAATGTTTATTGATTTGTGTTACAGAACTATCACAAAAATAACATTGCCAAGGCTTACATTTGAAGTTATGGAACACTGAATAATGCACACAATAGGCAATACTATTGTGGTGTAAAAAATAATAAAATTCATAGTTCTACCGGACCAGCAAAATCGTTCTTTTGAGATCAGTAACAACATACATTAAAATAATGCAAGCTTTTGATTTTTAGGTGAAATGGTGGAGGGCACAATAACCAAAGCTCTCAGTGCCAAGGATAATAAAAAAGCAGGAGTTGTTTCTCCTCCTGCTCCTTCTCCTGGAGCAGGAGGAAAAACAACAGCAGTTGTTTCACCTCCCGCTCCTTCTCCTGGAGCAGAAGGAAATGTCCTCCCCAGCATTGGTGTCAAGAAAGAAGACGTAGGCGATTTTGATTTGGCAGACGTCCTCTAAAACGTTGGTGGAAAGGGGGACGACAAAGGAAAAGGTGAGCCTCACAATTTAGCTCAACAAGCCACTATGAACACAACTCCACATCCAAATGTTAAATAATTGCGCCAATAAACAATTTCTCTCTTTCTCAGGGTTTGATCTGTCTGGAACAGTCGGTGGCTTATTTAAGTAAAAGTGAACTAGAATGACTGGACTCCAAACCACAACTCCACCCAACAACTTTGATGTTGTATTTTGTATTAAAACCTTTTAAAGATGGACTTCACAATTTAAATAAATAATACACTGTTAAAAACAATTTGTTACCTTACTTAAACAAGTTTGTAAACCAAATGCACTTGTAAATCTATGTTCTGCTGAAACAAGCTTTTCTTTGTTGTAGTAACATGGCTTTCTTTTACGATACTTACACTTAAGTTTCAGTAACTAAAGTTAACCCAACAACATCCCTTGACAAGTTAGTTAGTTTACTTTTGACTGTCTACATGTAATTACAATTTCACCAAACGTTGCTAAACATAAAAATTCACTTTAGCCGTAATATTTACTTAATGTTGTACAATACAATACTTATTAATTTTAAAGAAAGAGACTTTATTTACTTTAGCTATTTCTATTTTTTGTTAGTTTTAAATTAAATTCAGAAAAACATTTAGTGGTAATCAAAATATAACCATGAAACTTCAAATTTGGGTTTTATAAAGCACTCCTGAAGTGTACAGAACCTCAAAAAGGAAATGGTTAATTTAAAGTAAAAGAATAAAATATATATATATATATATATATATATATATATATATATATATATATGAAAATGTATTTTTTTCTCTGAAAAGAAAGCCACTGCTTCCTCACAGTCTTCTATCTCATCAGTAAAGCCTGGTCCCTCTTTAATGCAGTGACACACTGTCACAGTTACAGCAAGAACTGCACATTTGAGATCTCCCCAGAGTGGCTCAATGATATTGAGGTCAGGAGACTGAGATGGTCAGTCCAAAACCTTCACTTAATGCTGCTGTAGCGAACGTCCAAGTACGTCCCATGCGCAGCTTCTGGGCTGATGAGTGCAAATGTTCCTCCAGTATTTTCTGATAACATTCATATTTTCCTATGTCTTTGTAGCCCACACATCCACAAAACATCAGTGATCCACCTTTATGTTTCACAGTAGGAATGGTGTACTTTTCAACATAGGCCTTGTTGACTCCTCATTTATGGTTGTGGCAAGAAAGTTCAATTATGGTCACATTACTCCAAATGACTTTGTTCCATAAGCTTTGAGTCTTTTCTCTGTGCTGTTTATCGTTCATAATCTTTAAAAAATGGCTCAAATAAAAAAATCAAGCCATCTCAAACACACCTAAAACACACCTTAGCTATGCCACATCTCGACCACACCTCCAAGTTTCCCAGAAACCCTATTTATACACAAACCAGATTCCAAAAATGTTGACACTACAAATTGTAAATAAAAACAGAATGCAATGATGTAGAAGTTTCAAAATTCAATATTTTATTTAGAATACAATATAAATGGTATATCAAATGTTGAAAGTGAGACATTTTGAAATGTCATGCCAGATTTTGGCTAATTTTCATGAGAGCTACACATTCCAAAAAAGTTGGGACAGGTGGCAATAACAGGCCGGAAAAGTTAAATATAAGGAACAGCTGGAATACCAATTTGCAACTTATTAGGTCAATTGGCAACATGTTTGGTATAAAAGAGTGGCAGTGTCTCTAAGAAGTCAAGATAGGCAATCCCCCAATGCAGCAAAAAAAAGAAAAGAAAAAAAAAAAATATATATATATATATATATATATATATATATATATATATATATAACAAAGGGATGACTAAGGATGGCTGGTGTAGAGTTTTGAGAATGCACCTTGAACCAGTATGTCAGGTTGGTGGCCATTTTCATGGAAAAGCAACTTACTTGTTTGGCTGCTTTGAGATGACAAAGAGGCATCTGGGCATTTGGGCAGAGCTCCAAGGGTGTATCACCTGCACCTGCTCAACGACAAAACAGAGTCACACAGAGAAGACATTCATTGGACACAAACAGAACTCTACTGAATCATGTCATTCCATGAGTATGTCAACATGAGTATTGTTTTGAGTGCATGGGAGAAGAACATGCGGCCCTCGGATTTTTGGGGAGTGACAGCACTGCAATCTTTTGCCTTTTAAGATCCTACGTGCCTGGCTCGCTTTTTTTCAAAAGGAGCGGGTCGCCTCCCGACTCCGGTCGTGGGGTTCGCGTGTTGATCTGGCTGAGGTATGTTTTGAGTTTGCTTTTGAAAACCTCAACAGAGTCAGCTCGCCGCACTTCCACCGGGAGCCCATTCCATAAAAGTGGGGCTCTTTAAGAATAGACTCTGTAGCCAGCAGACTTCTTCTTTACTCGAGGAAGTTGAAGGAGGCCAGCGTCCTGAGAGCGAAGGGTACGAGCTGGAGTATACCGGGTGATGAGGTCAGATAGGTAAGAGGGCGCGCGTCCACAAAGGATTTTATATGTTAACAGGAGAACTTTGAAATCAGCTCTAACATGAATAGGAAGCCAATGTAATGAAGCCAGGACCGGAGTAATGTGATCAAACTTCCTGGTCTTTGTTAAAAGTCTGGCGGCTGTGTTTTGGATCATTTGTAGTCTGTGAGTACTTTTCCTCGGCAGTCCAGAGAATAACGCATTGCAGTAGTCCAGCCTGGATGAGACAAATGCATGAATTAGAATTTCAGCATCAGCTAAAGAGAGGCAAGAGTAAATTTTTGAGATATTCCTCAAGTTAAAAAAGCCCAGTTTAGTGACCTCACTAATGTGCTGCTGCAGTGATAGTGTGGGGTCAAAAATGACACCAAGGTTCCTCACAGTGTTGCCGTGCTCCAACACACAGTTGTTGATCGAGACAGTAAGGGGCTGTCCACACGGAGACGCAAATCACTGTATCCATATACATTTTGTATCGTATTGGCGTTTCGTCCACACGGATCCGGCGTTTTGGGAGACTGAATCCGCTATTATCTGTAACCGGGTTCTAAAGTGGATAAATCTGAAACCTTCACCCTTGCGGTGTCGTGTGTACAGCCAATCCGTATATTTTGTGAAAACGATAATGTCATCGCATCACGCGTCGGCCTCGTCACACGTAACAGCAACAACAATAATGGCGGACTACATGATTGAGTTCGTGCTGCAGAAGCTACTAAGCCTACTATTACTATTTACTATTACAGCAAAATCTATTGCTTCTATGCAGTTGTGGTGAGCAACAAGCGATAATGGACAACACCATACGCCACATGCTCTTAGATCCACCGCGAAAGAGAACCAGGAGAGCAACCAGGAGAAAATGAATGGAGAGAGAATTTCCGCATGTCCAAAGCACTCAGAACTCAGTCCGTATATTGAAGAGCAAACAACAAACATGAGGGCACCAATTACTACACTCAAAATAAATGACTGCAACAATTTGAGAACTTGTTTTTATTAAAAAAAAATATTTAGGTCTTCGTCTTCTTCTGCAGCGCGCAAGGTTATGCGCATGCTCAAAGTCTTCTTCTCCGTGTATAGTGTATATCTGTGGCAGAATTACAGCGCCCCATACTGGTCTGGCATATATACTACATCATTTTCAGCCGGTTTCAGTGGTTTCGTGTGTACGCAGATATTTCTTGAGACGACGCCGTCTCAAGATTGGATAGGGGATGCACTGGCTTCGTGTGGACATAGCCTGAGATTGTTGAACTTGTGCCGATGACTGGCAGGACCAATTAACAACAGCTCTGTTTTATCCAAGTTCAAAATGGAGGAAGTTTTCAGACATCCATGTTTTAATTGAAACGTGGCAGGCCTCTAGACGCTTGATGTCAGTAGTATTATTCGCTTTTATTGGTAGATACAGCTGTGTATCATCGGCATAACAGTGGAAGGTTACTCCATACTTCTGATGATTTGTCCCAATGGTGTAACATATAGTGAAAAAAGTATGGGACCAAGCACAGACCCTTGTGGCACACCACTGGTGCCGTGGAGGAGAAGGATTTATTAAAAGAGACAAAATGAGACCTATCACACAGATAGGATTCTAACCAAGCAAGAGCTGAGCCAGAGATGCCAAACACATATTTTAGTCTGTTGATTAGCACTGCATGATCAATCGTATCAAATGCAGCGCTGAGATCTAGCAATAACAGTAGAGCCGATGAGTCCTCTTCATTCTGAAGGAGGAGATCGTTAGTCACTTTAACTAAAGCTGTTTCAGTGGAATAAGAGGCCCTAAATGCAGACTGAAACGGCTCGAGGAGGTCATTTCCCGATAGATCTAGAGTAAGTTGTTTTAACGCAACTTTTTCGAGGACTTTAGATAGAAAAGGTATATTGGAGACAGGACGGAAATTATTTAGGCATCCAAGATCAAGAGTAGGTTTTTTGAGCAGGGGTTTGACCACAGCCTGTTTGAAGAAGGAAGGAACGGTGCCAGTAGACAGGGACAAGTTTATAATGTTTAACATAATTTGCCCTACATGGGGCCACAGTTCTGCGAAAGCGATCAAATCAGTCGAATGAAGCACAGCAACTGAACGCAAACCACAGTTTGCAGTGCATCAGTACCACTGTCATGGAGGATGTAAACTCAAGCACCGAAGTAACAACTGAGGTGGAACCAACAACAGGAGTGGAACTCAGCCAGCCTCCCAGTCCTGCAGTCGAGAGGAGACTACCAGGGCACAGACCGTATGTGAAGTGGCCTGGCGCCAGTGACAAGAAGTTGTGTGAAACAGTGAATAATGACCTTACCTTGACCCTCGAGAAACTGCGAGGGACAGTGGAGAAGAAGTTGGAGAGGATGGGGGACATCATTTATGAGTATGGAGCAGAACGCTTTGGAGTGCAAGAGGCAAAAGGCGGGAGAAAGGTTCCAACCCCACCAGTCTCCAGGAGGCAACGAGAACTCAAGCGCCTCGTTCAAGAAAGGAGCCAGCTTAAGAAACAGTGGAAGAAGGCCTCGGAAGAGGAAAAGGAGGGCAAAGAGGCCCTTCAGGCTGACATCAAAACCCGGTTGGCATCCCTCCGTAGAGCAGAGAATCTACGGAAACGCAGAAAGAAGAAAGAGCAAACTAGAACTCGATTCTATAAAGACCCCTTCAAGTTCCTCAAAAGTCTCTTCACGAAGGAAAAAAAAAAAAAAAAAAAAGTGGTGCTCTAAAAACAACAAAGAAAGACCTAGAGGAGCACCTGAGAACAACAAACTTTGACCCAAAACGATATGAACATCTGGCCATTCCATCAGATATCCCACCCATTGAACCCCCGGAACATCATATTGAGACCAGCCCTCCGACATGGAAAGAGGTGGAAGACATAGTTCGACGGGCAAGAACAGCATCAGCCCCGGGGCCAAATGGAGTCCCGTACAAATTGTATAATAACGCACCAGACGTCCTGAGGGAACCTCTGGAGGCTTATGAGAACAGCTTGGCAGAAGAAGATAATACCCAAAGTGTGGCGTAGGGCAGGCGGGGTCCTGATCCCTAAGGAGAAGGATGCAGTGAACATCAGCCAATTCCACCCAATCTCATTATTGAATGCCGAGGGTAAAATCTTCTTCAGGGTCATAGCCCGGAGGATGGCCGTGTTCCTGCAAAGGAATGCGTACGTCGATACATCTGTACAGAAGGCAGGAATATCAGGATTTTCTGGCAATTTGGAACATTCCAGCATGATCTGGCACCAGATCCAAATGGCCAAAGTGGAGAAAAGGGATCTCCATGTAGTTTTCCTCGAACTCGCCAATGCATTTGGCTCTGTGCCCCATGAACTCCTGTGGTCTGCCTTCAGATTTTTCCACATACCGGACACCATCACAACCCTGGTGAAGGCGTACTTCCAGGATCTGCAGTTCTGCTTTACCACTTCAAAGTTCACCACCTCATGGCAGTGCCTGAATGTAGGTATAATGGCGGGATGTACCATTTCTCCCTTGGCATTTATAATGGCAATGGAGGTTATCATCAGATCCTCAAAATGTGTTGCTGGTGGACAGCGAGTCGACTCTGGTTTCCGCCTCCCTCCACTCAGAGCCTACATGGACGACATTAAAACACTGACCACCACTGTTCCATGCACCAGGAGACTGCTCAGAAACCTCGAGGAGAACATCCGCTGAGCCCATATGAAGATCAAACCATCCAAGTCACGCAGCAACTCGATTGTGAATGGAGTACTCTCTGACCTGAAATTCTTCATTGGAGATGACCAAATCCCAACAGTGTATGAGCAGCCAGTAAAAAGCCTTGGAAGGTGGTATGATGCAAGCCTGAAGGATAAAGACCAGGTGCAACAGCTGCGCAAAGACATCAGTAGTAGCCTACAGTCCATCGACAACACCCAGCTACCTGGAAAGTTAAAGGCCTGGTGTCTGTAGTTTGGTCTCCTACCCCAGGTGTTGTGGCCCCTAGTTATGTATGAGGTTCCAATCTCAATAGTGGAGAAGATAGAAAGAGGAGTCACAGCCTACCTAAAGAAGTGGCTCGGAGTTCCACAATGCCTTACCACCATAGGCCTCTATGGAGATGGTGTCCTCAAGCTGCCCCTCACCAGTCTAACAGAGGAATTCAAGTGTGCAAAAACCAGGCTCCAGAGGCAATCGGGCGCAAATGGAGGCCAGGAAAGGCAGTCCAGGAGGCAATAGCAGCCCTTAGACATGCTGACATTATGGGTCATGTTCAGCAAGGAAGAGGAGGCCTTGGGCTAACTAGCCGTGCTGTTTGGAGTAAGGACACTGCACCAGAGCGGCGGATGATGGTAGTGCAGGAAGTACGCCATCAGGAGGAGGCTGCAAGGTGGGCCAAGGCAGTCTCTCTTGCCAAACAGGGACAGTGGACTCGATGGGACAGTGTGGAAAAGAGGAAGATCAGCTGGAAGGATCTGTGGGCCATGGAAGCGAAGCGGTTGAGCTTTTCCATTAGAGCAACATATGACGTTCTTCCAACACCAGATAATCTTCACCAATGGTGTGGTGAAGATCCTGAATGTGCCCTCTGTTCCATGCAAGCTAACCTCAGGCACATTCTCACAGCGTGTAAAACAAGCCTCACCCAAGGCCGCTACACTTGCCAGTCACAACCATGTCCTAAAAAACCTTCCGTCTGCCCTGGAGGACAAGCGAGCTGCCACCAACTCCCTTCCACCCCCAGCAGCATCACACTCCTTACGGACGACTTTTGTCCGCGAAGGGGCAAAACCACAGAAGAGCAGCTCTACACCATCAGAGCAAGACCGGCTGCGCTTGGCCCGCGATTGGAAAATGCTAACTGACATTGGTCGGCAACTTGTGTTTCTTCCGGAGATCGCAACCACCACCCTAAGACCTGACATGGTGCTCTGGTCCCGTTCGCTAAAGAAGGTCTTCATTATTGAGCTCACGGTACCCTGGAAGGACTCGGTAGATGAGGCTTATGAGCGAAAACATCTGCGCTATGCCGATCTAGCTGCCGAAGCACGGCATCGTGGCTGGAACACAGAAGTTCGACCAGTGGAGGTGGGCTGCAGAGGTTTTGTGGCAACAGCTACAACCAGACTGCTTAGAGACCTGGGAATTAAGGGCCAGAGCCAGCGTTCGGCAATCAGAGCCGTATCGGAGGCGGCAGAAGGCAGCAGTCAGTGGCTCTGAATGAAGAGGAAAGACCCCAGCGGGGCCCCGAAGTGAGAGGGTCAGGAGGTATGCGGTCAAGAATGCTTGAATTGCCATGCATAGTCCCATGGGATGTTGGCTATCAACAACAAGGCAACTCCTATGACTAATTGGGTATGGGACACAAGCGTAGGATTGATCACCCTGTCGCTGGCCGCCTGTGGGGAGGGTGTATAGTGTGAAAGGCCGAAACACCCTAGGAACCAAAGGTACACTAATGATGATGCGCTCCCCAAATTTCTTCAGGCTCTCTGTTCATAAACTCATGGAAATGCTTGCACAAAGGATAGTAACATCTTATCCTGTGTTTTTTTAATCTAATATATATATATATATATATATATATATATATATATATATATATATATATATATATTGTAAACTAACTTGAAGTGCTGTGAATTTAAGTTAGCTAAATAAATGTTTACATTTACATACTGATTTTTCTTTATTTGGAATTTTAAAAACAAGTTCAAAAACAAACAACAAAATATGTTGATTTCATTCTCTCATTTCTCCCAAAAGAAATCAACAGAATTTTTACATAAGGTTAACAAACCAGGGAGATTTTACATTTATGTCATGACGTAGTACCAATCAAGATTGGTCTAAGTTTCATTCATGCTTCAGGGCCGTCACGCTGAGGGCGTTCCCCAAAGTGTTGTTTCACGACGCAGTGTCTCGTTCCCTCTCAGGGAACAAGGGTTATATACATAACCCGAGACGTTCCCTTCTCGAGGGAACTCAACACTGCGTCGTGAAACGACACTTTGGGGAACGAATACCCACTATGCCACGACGACCCATGCCCGCCCTAGTGTGAACCTGGATATTCAGGCACACTTAGGACGAGAGCACCCTAGCGCCAGGCGTCGCAGAGATGTAGACTTTCTACTCCCAGGAACGTGGTTCTCTGGGAGGGCATCAACACGCTCTTCTTCGCGTTGAGTCTCAACCCCAAGCTCTGAACATGGCCAAGGACGACATCTCGATGCTGAACTGCCCTCTCTCGAGACTGGGCCAAAATGAGCCAGTCATCGATATAATTCAGTACGCGGATGCCCTGGAGTCACAGTGGAACCAGAACCGCATCCCTGCATTTGGTGAATGTGCGAGGGGAGAGCACTAGGCCGAATGGAAGCACCCGATATTGGGCCCGTCCCGGCGAACCTCAGGAACTTCCTGTGAGAAGGACTTATAGGAATATGGAAGTATGCGTCCTTCAGATCTATCGTGACAAACCAGTCCTCAGACCGAATTTGATTCACGATAATAGGTATCGTTATCATCTTGAACCTGAACCTCCTCAGAGACTGGTTCAAATACCTTAGATCTAAAATTGGACGCGAACCTCCATCCTTTATTAGGAACTATAAAGTACCGGCTGTAGAACCCCGACTCCCTTTCTGGCGGAGGAACCCGTTCAATGGCCTCCTTTACCAGCAGGGAGTGTACTTCCTGTTCCATAACCCGAGCCCGATCCAGAACCACTGCAGTCCGAACCACCCCACTTAATCTTGGTGAACTGTGGCCAAACTGCAGTCTGTACCCCTTTTCTACAGTGCGCAGGACCATGGCGATGCATTCGACATGTGTTGCCACGCCCGGAAAAAATCTGCAACGGGGATCAGGCTCTCGAGGCTGACCTCGGGTATCTTATGAAGACCGTTCTCGACCCCCTGAACCGGTTGCCCGGCAGAGAGTGTAACGATTTTGGGTACGCATACGCCGTCGCTGTCTGCCCGAGACCCCTCAGATTGGACGAGGCAGCTCGCGTAAGCTGGAAAACCGATGTGGCCCGAGGCGTCATAGACGGCGGAATTACTACATCGGTGTCCAAGGGACTCCGCAGAGAAAAACGGCCTCAGCCGCCTCTCCCCGGAGGGGACAGCCCTCAGAGGTCCTACCAAAGCTAGGACCTCCTCCCCACCGCCTTCCTAGCCTGAAGGACGACCCTCAGGTCCCCTTCCTGCTGAGTGGGCTTAGAGCAAAAACGCCGCCTCTGTTGCCGCGCTCCCTGGGGAAGGGCTCTGGAGGCGACGCCCTCCTCCTGTACCGGTACGCTGGGGCTGGTTGATTTTAGGACCAGCCCCTTTTTGACTTGGCGCAGCGAGGCGAGACAAATCTGTCGCTCTGCGGCGCTCAGCCACATCCACAGATGTGTCTTCTCCAAGTCCTTTAACAGGTCGGCCTGGCGTGCCTGCAACATACTGCCATAGTATGCAGCCATGCCCCAGCCCGACCTGCTGCCCCGCCCACCATGGTCGATGTAGCCTAACTCTACACGGCCTGGTGGGCAGCGCCGGGGTTTTAATGAAGGCGCCGCACCGGGAGAGAGGTAACTGCCTCCTCCACCCGTGGCATCCTACCACGTCATCCGCCGCAATGCTGAGCACATCCACACCCTCAGATGTAGACAGCTCAAACATCGGAACACCTCCCCGTGCAGGAGCAGCCGCTTAGTGGGCTCCCGCACGGGGAGGAAGGGCCACAGAGCTCTCCCATGATGATTGAAAAAGCCTCAGCAGTCCCAATGTCATTGGCGAGAAGTGTGGCCTACTCCATGACCCACACAACTCGTTGCGTAGGTCATGGAACAGGCCACACAACCCATGGTGTAAGCTCTTTTTTTTTTTTTGGAAAAAATGGCAAACCCCGATGCTTAGGTCGTGCTCTGCGCTGCAGGAAACGTTATATAGTCTATTTTTAGCTATTGTCGCTTCCTGCCATTCTGACGGCCAAATAATGTTTAACCTGGCCACCTTTTACCCGCACGAGTCACAACGGCAATGGGCTCCTCATAAGCAGGCACGTGAGGTGACGAATGAGCCTTCACGTCACCCGCCTCAATACTGAGCACGTCCACATCCTCAGACGCCGACAGCTCAAGCACCACACCCTCTCCTCGTGCAGGAGAAGCCGCTTCGCGGGCTCCTGCATGGGGAGGAAGGTCATCAAAGCCGTCTAATGATGATTGGGAAAAAGCCTCAGCAGTCCCAATCTCATCAACTGGCTCCAGCTGCGATCCCCACGATCTAAGCCACCGCGCCGCCTCGGCGGCCGTCAGACCTGATCCGCGGGGAACGCGAGCCCGGCCGGCCTCAACACGGCCAGGCGGGAGCACAGCCCTCTGCAGAGGACTGTTTAACAGTGCTGGCAGCCAGCTCCCTCGAGAGCTGACCGCGCGCTCCCAGGCAGATCACACACAACGAGTGCGTGTCCCTACCCGTGATATAACGAGGGCAGGGGTACACACACTTCTTAGAATGTTCCGCCATACTTTTCATTCAAAGTTTTTCAAACAAGTCTCTCTTCACACACAGGGCATTTGCTGAAGAGCGAAAAGCTGGCGTGGGCGTGATACGGCGTCCCTTTATACTTCCGGGTAGGCCGGCAAGCACTACGTCGTGACGTAGTACCAATCAAGATTGGTCTAAGTTTCATTCATGCTTCAGGGCCGTCACGCTAAGGGCGTTCCCCAAAGTGTCGTTTCACGACGCAGTGTTGAGTTCCCTCGAGAAGGGAACTTTGCATTTCTCTATCTGCACATAATGCACTTTTGAAAAGTGCTTAGACAGATTGCTTTGTTTCCACCCTTACATGCAAACATTTTGTTGCACTTATGATAACGAGCGTTGTCTGCATCAACTCTAGAGAAGTGTAACCACACTTTGGAACGTTTTGCTCTTTCCACCATTGTCACTCTTTGTATTAAGCGGGAGTTTTCGTACTGTTATGCGTGTGCGTGTGCCGCGCTCGTTCTTGTGGTATGTGTGTGACTGACAGACATGACGGGGATACTCAGAAACAGGCGGGAATACTCAGAAACAGGCGGGGATACTCAGAAACAGGCGGGAGACTCAGGTACTCGGAAGACTCAGATACTCAGCAGACTCAGGAACAGGTTAGCGGAAACAGGCCTCTTCCTTCAGCTCAAGTCGGCCTATCTGGCCTGCTCATCCAGTAGCTGAAGCCAGTGTCCCTGGTCCTGAGGAGCAGCGCGAAATGGGTCTGCGGAGTCCTTGTAGTGGTCAGATTGTACTGTCAGGAACAGGCAGTAGGACTCACAATGCAGAACCCACACGAGGATGATGTTTCCCAAGGTTTATTTTCAGCCAACGGTACAAAGTCTGGATCCAAAAGACAAGGCGGAAATCAGGCCAGGGTCAGAGCACACTATAATCCAATACATGAAACACTAGGAATACAGAACACATAAATACTAGGAAAACTGACCCACAAACTCACACCAGGAGTGAAGACAATCTGACCCTGATCTGAGGAAAACACAACGAGGGACAGGTGGAACACATGAGAGATCTCACAGATCTCACAGACAAACGTCTTAATAATAGTATCGCAAATTAGAAATGTTTGGTAAGATAAAATATGCATGATAACATTATTAAGCAAATCTCTTCCCCATTATCACTCTTTATTTTAAAGCGGGAGTTTTTGTACTGTTATGCGTGCGCCGCGCTCATTGTGTTGTGTGTGTGTGACTGACAGACAGCCTCCGCGGCGCGCATGAGAGATCTCGCAGATCTCACAGACAAACGTCTTAATATGATCGCACATTAGAAATGTTCGGTGAGATAAAATGTGCACAATAACATTATTAAGCAAAAATACATAGTACATTAATTTTTTCGCCTCCAGTGCCGAAAGCAGAACCGATAGCGTCAGATCTTACTGATACTACGGTCTTTCATAATTTAGCCCGGGGACAGTTTAATACCGGGTTTCGGTACCCATCCCTACCTCTAGCTGCCCGCTTCATTTTGAGGGGCCAAGCGGCTGAGGCCACCCACTAGAGCTACAGTTCCTTCCTGGGTCCTAGCTATAGGCAAGGCAAGGCAAGGCAATTTTATTTATATAGCACAATTCATACACTGGGTAACTCAAAGTGCTTTACAGGAATAAAAGACAATTCACAAGATTTATATTAAGAAACATAAGAAAAAATTAAAAACATTTTAAAAAGAAGAGTGCAAATAAAAGAAAAAACAATCACTTTAGGTTGTAGTGTAGGCGGAGCTAAAGAGGAAGGTTTTTAACCTCCCCTTGAACATTGTTAAAGTTGAGGCTTGTTTTACTTCATCTGGGAGGCTGTTCCAGGTTTTTGCTGCATGAAACTTAAACGCTGCTTAACCCTGTTTAGTTCTAACTCTGGGCACGAGCAGAAGGCCTGTCCCAGATGTTCTCAGAGTCTGAGGAGGTTCATAAGTAACTAGCATATCAGAGATATATTCTGGTGCTAAACCATTTATAGACTTGTAAACCAGAAGTGCTGTTTTAAAGTCTATTCTCTGAGCAACAGGAAGCCAGTGCAGAGATTTTAAAACTGGCGTAATGTGGTTGTACTTCCTGGTTTTGGTTAGAACCCGAGCAGCCGCGTTCTGAATAAGCTGCAGCTGTCTTAACCCTCGTTTTGAGAGACCAGTGAGCAGGCCGTTACAGTAATCTAACCTGCTGGAGATAAAAGCATGGATAAGTTTCTCTAAGTCTGGTTGAGACATCATCCCTTTAACTCTGGAAATGTTTTTAAGGTGATAAAATGCAGATGATGTAATTGACTTAATGTGACTGTGGAAATTCAAGTCTGAGTCCATGATGACCCCTAGATTTCTAACCTGATTTTTACATTTTAGAGAAAGAGACGCTAGGTGACTGCTGACACTTTCTCTTTGTTTCTGTGGCCTAAAGATGATTAGTTCAGTCTTGTTTCTGTTCAGTTGGAGAAAATTATTTTGCATCCACGTGTCAATCTGTTCGATGCAGTGACACAGTGAATGGATTGGTCCATTTTCACCTGCTGTGAGTAAATCATAAATCAGAGTGTCATCTGCATAGTTATGGTATGATACGCCACAGCTGCATATTAACTGGACTAAAGGAAGCATGTAGAGATTGAATAATAGAGGTCCCAAGATAGACCCCTGTGGAACCCCACATGTCAGGGCCATTTGGTCTGACACACAGTTACCAACCGAAACAAAGTACTTCCTGTCTTCAAGATAGGACTGAAACCATTTAAGGGCAGTTCCAGTGATACCTATCCATTCCTCTAATCTTTGTGTCAGGATTTCATGGTCCACTGTATCAAACGCAGCACTCAAGTCCAACAGAACTAAGACAGAGACTTTGCCTGCGTCAGTGTTCATACGGATGTCATTTGTGACTTTGATAAGTGCAGTCTCAGTGCTGTGATGGGGCCTGAATCCTGACTGAAAAGGATCAAAGCAGTTGTTAAGTAATAGAAAGTCATTAAGTTGTTGATATACAACTTTTTCGATGACTTTCCCTAAAAATGGCAGGTTTGATATGGGCCGATAGTTGTTGAGCACTGTAGCATCAAGACTGCTCTTCTTTAGGAGAAGCTTTATGACAGCAGTTTTTAAGGCCCTTGGAAATGTTCCAGACTGTAAGGAATTATTGACTATATTAGTGAGTTTTGGTAACAAACTGCTTAGTACTGATTTTAGAAATCTAGTGGGTAAAACATCGAGGCAGCAGGTGGATGATGTCAGGCTGGAGACAGTTTTTTCAATTGTCCTGTCATTAATGGGTATAAAATGTGTTAAACCAACCAAGTGTCTCCTAGGTGGCTGCAGTGTTGTTTTATGGCCTTTGGACTGTATCGCATGTTTAATGCCTTGAACCTTGTCGTTGAAAAACAATGCAAACTCATTGCATTTAGTGGTGGAAACTAATTCTGGTGGAAATGGAGCTGGTGGGTTTGTTAATCTGTTCACTGTAGCAAACAGGACATGCAGGTTGTTACTGTTGTTGTTGATGATCTCTGAGAAGAATATTTCTCTTTCTTTTTGCAAAGTTTGATTGAAAACATGCAAATTTTCTTTGTATACCTCATAATGAATTAAGAGTTTCGATTTACGCCATTTTCTTTCGGCTTTTCGGCATTCCCTTTTCTGTGCCCTGACAGAGTGAGCATTGCTCCATGAAGCCTTCTGCCTCGTTCTGATCACTTTAACCTTAACAGGAGCAATGGTGTCCATAACATTTAAAACACCTGAAGTATAACAATTCAACAAATCATCAACTTGACCTGATGAGGCATTTTCAAACCTGATTGCCTCCATAAACTGTGTCCTGGTGTTATCGTTAATGTATCTCTTTTTTACAACAGTAGGCCCAACATCAACTTTTGGAATTATGGACAGATGGAAAAAGACACATGAATGATAAGATAGAGCAACATCAATCACAGTGACATCTGAAATATGAACACCTTTAGTAATGACCAGGTCCAGAGTGTGACCTCTGTTATGGGTCGGCTCATTAACATGCTGACAAAGACCAAAAGTATCAAGAATAGTAGAAAGTTCTTTGGCATTTCTGTCACAAACATTATCTACATGCACATTAAAATCACCAGATATGACTATTTGTTCAAATTCTGTGCAAATAACCAAAAGCATTTCAGTAAAGTCATTAATAAAATCATGACATTGTTGGGGTGGTTTGTAAAGAACTACATATAAAATAGATGGAGAAAACCTCAACTCCATTTTGAATGACACATACTCAAATGATGAAAACTCTCCAAGTGATAGTTTCTGGATAAGAATATTATCCCTAAGAAAGGCACATACACCACCACCCTTTTTGTTTTGGATTGAAATGTGAAATTTGATGGGGTGGATTCAATAAGGACCGCATTTCCAGTACTGCCTTCTAACCATGTTTCTGAAATCAAGCTCATAAAATCAAGCTTATTTGAAGTTATAAAATCATTAATTAAAAAAGATTTGTTTTGAAATGTTTTTAATTTTTCTAATGTTTCTTAATCTAAATCTTGTAAATTGTCTTTTATTCCTGTAAAGCACTTTGAGTTAACCAGTGTATGAATTGTGCTATATAAATAAAATTGCCTTGCCTTGCCTTAATGGTGCTAGCTTTAGTCTTTAAACCCACATGAACACATTTTATTTTTATTTACAGTCTCAAAATCATCTAAAAAACAATTCTTAAAGTGACTATGTAACCTTTAGATACTAGATGGAGCAGATCCCTCTACAGACTGACTGTGTTGTTGGTTTTTTTTGAGAGGAAACTATCCAAAACTGCCATGTTTGGAAGAAAAAAACACATCTTCTGAAACAGTAGGGTCATTTTAGGCCATTTTGAACAAATACAACTCTGCTGGGGTCCAGTGTATTGACCTATTTCTGCTCCCTGTGTTTGAGCTGCTAAGCGTGCCAAGTCAGACAGAGTTTTCTGTCCAGCTGAGGTACTGTGTCAGTGAAATAGGTATGATTCTTAAGAAGAATTCTTAAATCAATACGAGAATGTATATTTTTGGAATTTAAAATTACAAAATGCTACTAGCTAAAAGCTATGCAGTGTTACTTTAATCTTGCCAAAATTGTATTGATATGATATAAAAGAAATTTTTGTTTAGATAGATATGTTTAATATCAAAGTCTTTACATATTTATGTTTAGGGCTGCAAATATTTTTTTTTCGATTAGTCAATCAGTCAGCAATTTTATGTTATGTGCTTCAAGAAAAATTTATTCAACTTCCCCAAACAAAAGCTTACATTTACTGAGCCTGGGTCAAATAGCAAATGGAGTTCATTGTGTCTTATTAAAATCATTTTCAAATTAAATTCATACACTTTTGGCTCCTGTCTCCTGTCAAACACTTTGATTTCCTAGAAACAAAAAGGGATAATTTACTTTTATCAGATAAACACAGCTGAATTATTGCCTCTCATTACCCAACATTAGCCTGTTTACTAAAGCAGAAGCGGCCAGTGTGAGCGGTACTGGCGCTAATTTCACTCAAAGGCACAGTAAACAGAGCAGAAAAAATATTAGTTTGCAAATAATATGTGCATAGTTGCAAACATTATTTATTCTTCTGTTTGTTGGAAAATATATTTTTTGTTTTGTCACAAAGCTGACGAAGCCCGGGTTCTAACAGAGCTGTCTGTCTGTCTGTTTCCTACAGAGTGGTAGCCAGAGTTGTCACTGTCCCTTCTTACTAGAGTTGTGACGTTCGCGAACGAACCAATTCTTTTGAACGGCTCCTAAAAATGAACGATGGGAGCCGAGTCGCGGCTGGAGGGGAGCCGTTCTTTTTGTCGTTCTTTTTTCCTACGCGTGTCACACAGATGCACACAAATGGGCTCCTCCGCGAGACAGAATAGTTATAGGGGGAGGGGCGCACCGCCGCACCCAGCGCAGGCCGGCCCTTTATATCCATCACGTGAGTACTCCAGTGGAAAAAAAAACCCTGCGTGTCTCTGTCATTGGGTAGGAGCGGAGCCATGATGTCTGCACGCTGCCATCACATGCTTACTCCAGTAAAAAAAAAAAAAAAAAACACGTGCGAATGCCTTTCTGTCTCAGTGCCAAAGTCAGTATTAGCGGGTCGTTCGGACTTCGAAAGGAAGAATACACACACTGACAAATCTGAAAATGAGCCAGATGAAAAGGAGCAGCATTTGGGTGCACTTTTCTCGCGAAATAAACAGTAAGGCTAAATGCAGCATTTGCCAAAAAGTAATTTCATTTAAGTCTGGGTCAACAAATAATTTACACAGGCATTTGAAGACTCAACACCCAACACTGCAGGTCACAGGTTTGAGAGCAGAGCCAGACTCAAACAACAACAGTGACACTGATGTGTCCATTGCCTCCTCTACCTCCACATCAAGTGCAGCTGCAGCCACAGCAGCCTCTGACCCCACTGGGCCCACATTGCCTGGCCAGGCACAACCAAAAAGAAAACAGACGTCCATCAGTCAATATTTACCTCCTGTTTTGACCCCATTAAGACAGGAGAAGATAGACGAAGAGCTGGCAAAGATGATAGCCACTGACTTCCAGCCTTTCTCAATAGTGGAGGACACAGGATTCAGAAAATATTCACAGGCGCTCAACCCCTCCTACATTCCTCCAAGTAGGAAGGCACTAGCCCAGAAGGTCACGGATATGTATGACAGGGAGACAGCATCTTTGAAGAGAAGGGTGTCAGTACCAGCTGTCTGTTTAACCACAGACTGTTGGACTTCAAGAACGACAGCATCATATATGTCTGTAACCTGCCATTTTATCGAGGATTTCTGTGTGGCCTCCTGCCTCCTGGACTGTTTTGAATTCAGTGAGCGGCACACAGCAGACAACATTGCACAACAGCTGCTTAGTGTTGCAGCAGAGTGAGGGGTGGACAAGAAAGTAGTGTGCTGCCTAACCGATAATGCAGCAAATGTTACTAAGGCTATACAAACCATTGGATGGATGCACCTACCATGCCTGGCCCATACTATTAACCTGGTGGTAAGAGATGCCCTGCAAGCTTCAAAGCCCATCATTGATAAGGTGAAAGAGGCAGTGGAATACTTTCACAGAAGCCCTGTGGGGGCACAAAAACTGAAGGAGACTCAACTACAAATGAAGATGGAGGAGCTCCGACCAAAACAGGATTGTCCTACAAGGTGGAATTCCACCTACTACATGTTGAAAAGCTTTATTGCCAGTAAAAATGCCATAATCTCCACCCTGGCCGTCACCAATGCACCTGTCCGCCACCTGTCCCAGGAGGAATGGACCACAGTGCAAGAAATGTGCACAATCTTGCAACCATTTGAGGAAGTCACGGTGGAACTCAGTGCAGAAAGGTATGTAGCTCAGTTGCACAGCAGTATATTTCTTTAGCATGCATGCATAGTACCTAATAGTAAATTATGAATATTTTATACCATATTAGAAATCTGTGTAATACACTGGAGTATATATCATTGTCAGTAGATTTCTGTATCCTGCATGCCAATTTCCTGATAAAAAAATATGGATATTTGCTACCACAATAGATATCTGTTTAATACATTGTAATATTTATCATTGTTTCAGCTTTAAAATTGTAACATTATTTTTTTTTTTCTTTTTTTTCACCAGCTACTTGACAGCCTCAAGGTCATAGTGCTGGCCAGGGACTTCAAAGAGCCACAGCTGATTTCCGGCGAAACACTACAACAGCGGTAGCGCAAGGTGTGATCGACAGTCTGTGTGCGAGTATGTCATCACGATTCCACAGGATTCATGCCAACCACATACTAGCAGAGGCTGCTGCACTTGACCCGCGTTTAAGAAGATGGCCTTTCCTGATGGCAGAACAGCAGATGAGACGTTTCAAAGGCTGTCAACTGCAGCGGCAAGAATTATCAGTGGCACACCCTTCCAACAGCAACCAGCTGTGGAAGGACTGGAAGGAGCAGGCATTGGTGCTGGATCAATAGTTTGGAGCTATTTCCATGAGGAAGTAAGGGTGGCAACAATAAGTTGAGAATGAATGAATGAAATCAGTCTGATATCTCAGTCTAAAACTTCCAATAGCTGTAAATCACTGCATTTAATCTGTACATACTGCACATACTGCACATATGCAAATCTACTATTGTCACTTCTAATTAAATGCTAAACTGCATTTCATTACTCTGTTCTCTTACACTGTGTAATGACAAAAGTTTAATCTAATTTAATCTACTCTAATCACATAAAAATGGTGTCTCCAATTGTTATATCTCCCACCCCTATGAGCAGGTAGCTGGAACAGTAGAAGCCAGGAATCCATCCGCCGATGCTGTCATGGAGGTGCGAGCCTACCTAGAGGAGCCTCTTCTTCCAACACATGAGGATCCCCTCAAGTGGTGGGAGAGTCGAGCCCCTGTTTACCCCAGGCTTAGCAAGCTGATGGCCAAGAAGCTTTGTGTTGTGGCGACATCAGTTCCCTCTGAGAGAATATTCTCAAAAACTGGACAGATAATCTCAGAGAGGAGAAGTCGCCTTAAGCCCAAAAAGGTCAGAGCTCTTGTCTTCCTTAATGCAAATTTGCCCAAGGACAAAAAAGAGAGGCAGAAAAAGCCATAAAGTAAGGAACTGCTTTGTATTTATTTACATTGCATTTTGTGTTCATTTAAAACTTGTTCTTTTAAAAATGTTCTTTTGTGATACTGTTCTTGTATAGAATTTTTTCACTAAAAGCTGTTTTGCACAAACATTCATTGCAGTTATTTTGTTATTGTTCATTGACTTGAAGGGGCTGATGTCCTATTTGCAAAGTTTACAGTAGTAATAGTATTTAGTATGTAGACATTTCCATTTTATTTATTCTAATTTTATCTATTTTAAATATTTTTTGTTTTCTATCAAAATGTTCTTGTGTGATAATGTTCTTGTCTGATAATGTTCTTGTGTGATAATGTTCTTGTGTGATAATGTTCTTGTGTGATAATGTTCTTGTGTGATAATGTTCTTGTGTGGAAGTGTTTGTAGTAAAAGCTGTTTTGCACAGAAATTCATTGCAGCCGGCTTTGTTTTTGATGTTTATTTGTGAGTAGGTATTGTATGAATAACATAAGTCAACGTAGCTTTACACACACACACACACACACACACACACACACACACACACACACACACACACACACACACACACACACACACACACACACACACACACACACACTTTGTACTAAATGTAAATCAGAAATAGTGATCTCACTGTCTAAGCAGAGGGATTTGTGCAACCCTATGGAATATAGTCCACACATGACAAATGAGGTAATAATCAATATTTCAGAATAATTGAAACTCAGATATTGGTGTGTGATAACTGAGTTTTAATTATTTGACTACAAATCTCACCACAACATTCCTCCCAGTGATTATTTCCAGGATAAACTGAGATGCCCCCAAGCTGGCTTCTTAAAACTGCCTAAATATTTAAAAAGAGCCAAAGAGCCGTTCTTTTGAACGGCTCTTTGAAAGGAACGGATCGCGAAGATCCGGATCCCCTAAAAGAGCCATAAATCCCATCTCTACTTCTTACTGTTCACTGAGCTGTTGCTAAAAGATACACTGACCAATCAGGGGACAGCTTCGTCAGAGCCCGCCCCCTGTAAGCTTTGTGACAAAATTGTAAACAAAAAGCCAGGGAGTGCAGAAGCAAATGACTGAATGAGAGCAAAACTCTAAACACTTCAAACAAAAAATAGATTCACAACAAAAAATATTTGCTTCAATCAAAAAATTTTATTTAACTAATAGTTTGCACTGTTGTTTGAGCTCTTCTTCATTAGACTGACTGCACTCACTGAGGGCACACTGTTGTAACACCTTGCAGTTATAAATGGATTTTAAACCTGGTGAATACCTTTTGTTCTTTGGTAAATACATGAACGTATGCAAACAAAAATCTGCCAATGATTGTTTGTTACAATCAACGTTGTCGACGTTGATTGTGTGATTGTTTTCATAAAAGTAGATTACTTTGACATTTAGTGAGCAGTTATAGTTTATATCATTATCCAAGATCCTTATTGATCTACCTTTGACAGATTTATTGTAGGCATCAGTCGTGGACACACATTTATTATTTAATATGAAGCATAATAATTTTAAATACTAAAACCCATTATTGAACTTAGATCCCATGTATTTGTTCTAAATGATATAACTTGCATCTAAATAAGTCGACTCTGTGTTGGCATCAGCCGTCATGTACCATGTCTGGTCTGCTGGAGCTGCTTCACAGAGAGGGAGAGGAAGAAGCTGGACAAGCTCTGACCCGGGCTGTCCTCTAAAATCACTGCAGAAGGTGGATGACAGAAGGGTCCTGGAAAAACTCTCATCTATGCTGGACCATGAATCACACCCCCTGCAGGACACCTTGAAAGACGTTCTTTTCTTCCTGCTGCTGTCAGACTTTGCACTTTCACACTTTAAGATGTAGCTCACTTCACCTGTGCAATATTTCCATAATCAAATGTGCAATTACTGTAATTCAATGTGCAATTATGTTCCACCTTCATTTCACCTGTGCAATATTTCTTATGTGCAATTTTCACTCAGTATACCCATATTTTTATCTTCCATGTCAAAACCCTTTGTTTAAAAGCAAAATAAAGCAATTTTCTTTTACATGATTTAGTCAGCTTGTACATTACAGCAGTAATGGAAGAGTCCCAATAATTATCCGACACAAGGACGAGATGCTCCATTTAATTGCCTCAGTTAACATAATCTGTTGTATTTTGTCTCTTTAAAAAGAGCACCTCTCCACAGTAAAAGCCATCAGTGGCATAATTGCTATTCTGAGCAGAGTTTGGGTGTGTTGCACTAAGTCTATTTGCATATTGGAACAGCTAGATTTCCCTCTGGCATGATTAGTTGGGAAGCTGTCACTGCGTTGCCACAAAAAGAAGAGAGGCATTAGTGCTTTCCAGGTAGTGACACCTGAAACATGAGCCTGTCTCTTCCGCTTCCATCGCAACTGAATCAACATATTTAGGACTACACATTCATTTTCCAATACGACTTCATTTGAATACCAAAGCAGATCAGAAACATTACGTTCACACAAAAGGAAATACCAGAAGACAGATTAGCAATGGTGTCGTTTGGCGTTTATGTGTGTGATATTATCAAAACAAATCATTAGAGTGGCTGTCAGTGTGCTTTGAAAAATCCCACACTGGCTCATTAATGGAGAAATAACACAGGTCAGTCAATACAGGACATGAGTAAATCTTTTTAAAAGGCAATCTCCCATAGATTAACAATCAACGACTCCACACAAAAAAAATCATTTTTTTTATTGCCATAGTCACCCTCTCATCCTTTACTGAAACTGCAGTTTGATAAAGTACATGGTATTTACAGTGAAAAATAAATAAATAATAAAGTTCAATTTCATGGATAGCCCACCTCAAAGATTATCTAAATCTATATTTTCACTATCGTACGTATAAACTCTTTGCTCAAACTGTGTCTGTGGCTAAAGCGGCACAGCATGGGTAACTGGGACTCCAGTGTGGGAAATGAACAGCGGCTTAAGTAGGAAAAGTTCGGGGGGTTGTGGTCTTGGATGGGCTGCTTGTGGTCTTGGGTGACCATTCTTTTCCTATGAGAGGAATAGGTCCAGACAAAACTGTAGCTGCTTGAACCTCCCGCCCCTGCCAGCAACTTGAATGAGGGCTGGTGAGGCAAATAGTGAGCTGAGGCGTAACTAACTTGTGCTACAACTTCCATCTACTTCTCTTATTTTCCTTTTACTTACTTAGGACCATATACAGTAGCTCAGTAGTGGGAGCAAAATAGCGGTTAGCACGTGCCATTTTCTTCCCGCTGGAAATGCACCAGTGCAAACACACATGATAATAATGTATAGAGATGTGGCAGCCATTTTGTGCCTACGGAATCTCCAACAGGGATATGAGTTGTACCTTACTACACTTTACACTTTTTGTATATTTGTATTTTTTTGGTATACTTCCATTATTATTACTTGTATATTTGTCTTATTTTTTTTTTATTATTTTTACTTAATTGTGTGACATTTTACTGTGGACGGCAAAGTAAGAATTTCATTGTATAGGGAAACATGCTTTCTGTCTGTACACATGACAATAAACACTTTGAATCTTGAATCTTGTGTCTTTAGTAAGTTGACAAATATAGAGCCAAGTGCAGTCCCTGGACCCAGACAAGAAGATTAGCAGCAGTACCAAATAGATAGCATAGATGGATTAATATATTACATATTATCTGATATGCAAATTACAAAAAGGATGGTGCCAGTATGTCAAACTATAGGCTGCAATCTTTTTAATTTAACATATTTGTAGCATTCATCCGAAAGTACCTGCCCTTGCTTTTTGTGGAAGTCCGGTGAAACCAAAAGTTATTGGACTTAATGTTCATACCAAGGTAAATCTTTTGTCCAGACCATGGATGTGTTATTTGGATCTCCAGGCAGTCATGGCTGCCAATGATTTTCAATGAGAGTTGCTCAGATAGGCTCAAATAAAACTTTTAACATTTGGGTTTATGTCCTATTGCAGTTTTCCCTGTGTCACGTTGGGCGTGAACGGTTTTGACCAATGGGCTTAAATGCAATGATGCCATGAGGAACAAAAATAAATAAATACATATAAAAATAACAGAACAATAAAACAAAATCATTTATAAATATATATATATATTTTTTTGGGCTGGATGTTTCTTCTTGTCCCTGGAATACAATGAGAGGCCACTGATATATTTGGCATTCTGTCAGATAATACAGCTCTAATCATGCATCTATTATTTAGATCAAATATACAAAAGGTCTAAGTTGCTCTGGGGCTCTACTGGCTTAAGGATGACAATGTTTATCATTTTATAGTACTGCCGTTTATATCATTCATTATATATATACTGTATATTAGGTCTTATGAAAACACTTGCATCACATGTGGACCTACCTGAAGTTGAAGATTAAAGCAGTTTTGATTTTGAGTGTTATATACTGCTGTGTTTGAGACAAATACAATAAAGACTCCACCAAAAACTCAGTGAACTAAAGATGAGTCAGCAGTGCCCTGAATCATTATTTCCATCAACAGTGTGCTGTGATAGTTGTTTACTGGCACACTGATTTGATGACAGCCAGATTTTTCATTTCCTTCACAAAAGCCATGGTTAACCAATTTTGGAGTGAGTCAAAACACATTCAGTTGAGCCTGTTCATGTAAACAAAGCTGGGATCTGGTCTGTGATGCTATACAGGCGTTTGCATATAATCTTGATTATAATTTGATTTGAAGTAGCCACATATCGCACATGAAGTCGTAGATGCCAGGACAATGTGTGAGTCTTTATCTGGTTACACTGTGAACAATGTACAGATAATGTGAGATTGGCCACAGCTGCTCGGAGCCGTGAGCACTGAACCATGGAAGACGGCGCATAGTGAGTACAGCTGTCTAGTGGAATTGCATAAAGTGTCCTCTTTCTGTGATACTGGTTTGTGCTGTCCTTTGGTGGTGTTGTTAAAAACAAAACAACACCAGATTTGTTAGATCAAACTGACCAAATAACAGATAACTATTTGGTCAAAAACAAGGTCAAGTAGGTCTTTTTTTTCTTGATATGATAGAATGTATAATTTCAAAGATCTGTCTTTAGTGTCAGGTTTGTTGCCACAGAATTTTACAGACTTTACACAGTTACACAACTGTAACATTGCACTTTCACATGTAAAATACACACAGAAAACTTATAGTTTTGCTGAGATTCTGCCAGAATCTGCAGAGATGGGCTTGTTACTTACAATGACACAAAGTCATACAAATGTAGACCAATCCTACTGTATATTGGCAACAAGTAACATCCAATAAAATACACTTAACTTCGACCTCATGCTGTTAGTTTTTGAAACTGTATCCTTTGCTTTTACATTCAAAAAGTTATGATCAAGAATAATACTCTAACTGGTTGAACCATATTGGAGGTTGGCTTTCAAAATCAAATTTTAAGGTGAGCTGAGCACCTCATTAGCCATGAAACATGAATAAACATGTTAACACAGTTTTGGGAATGTAGTCAGATGCACGTATGTTGGATGTTATAGCTGGAGGGTCAGGGGGTCTTCCCCCAGAAAGTTTTAATAAAAACTGGTGTAATTCCTTGAATTCTGATAGATTTTAGATGATTTTTAGCTGGCCATTTTGTCAGAAAATTAGGTGTACTATTTTTTTTATTTAAATGGCCCCAAAATCCCAGACTCAAAGGCTTTGAAACAGAACAAATCAAGGCCAAACATTATTTATAAAATCTCCCTTTACTTTTTTTTTTACTTGAGTTTAAACAAACTACATTTTTTGTAGCATTTTTTTCAAGAAGTGGGTCTATATGACTTAATTAAAATAGGATGAAATCAAATTTCCAACCCTGGAAACAAAATATATAAACGTGTAATAGTTTATTTTTTCCTGCTCACTGCTCATACTTTTTTTTTTTTTACCATTGGTGATTAGTTTAGTAAATATTTTAATTATTTATTTTAGAGATAGCCCAACCTTACTTGATCTGGTAAGTATTTAATTTTGCCAGCATAAGCTCTACTTCACCACTGGGTCACATTTAGGGCTGGCAACTCCTATGGTATGGTACCCTCCTAAATCGGGGGCTACTGCCCTGAAAACCCATCACATTGATCCGCCTCTGTTTTGAGACAACCCCTCAACAAGCTGCAGCTTTAGCCTCTTTACAGGCCTTTGTTTGAAATATTGATAGTTAAGGGCAGTGGCTCCTCTCTAAGGTCAGGACTTAAAAGTGAGAAATGTAATCACAGTCTGAACAGGGTTACTCATCACTAGAAAAATAGAAGGAACATAAAATTACACTGCAAAAAGAAGAAAAACGGCTAAACACACTTTAATCTGGAGACCATCGTTGAAAACGTGGTTTATATTTACGAATATTCTCTGTGTTTATGAGCTCCATTTCTGACAGAAGCTACTTTTTACTCGTCTAAACGAAAGAGACTTTGTAGCATAGACAACACACAGACTTAAAACTGCAGGAGAGCTTTTGCCTTTGACCTGAAGTAACTTCATAACTATATAGACCTTTTAATGTCGGCTTCAGTTTTAACCGGCTTGTAGGCTTGCAGCTGATAGTGTCTCAGATCAGACACGCAGTGCCCAGGCCACAGACACTTGTATTGTGTGGAAGTTTGCTTAGTTTGGCCTCTTTTTTACACTGTGACAGGCAGTGAGAGTGTAAAAACATACTGTAAGTCTATTTTGACAAAAAATTGCAAAACAAAGCCACAGGCTGCACAGAACTAGCAAAGATTTGTTTAATTCCCTGATGGCACTGTCATGTTTTTACTGTAGGCCTGCGAGAGGGAGGGGCAGAGGAGAGAGTAAAGAGGAGAAGACACGGAGCGGACAGAGAAACTAGTGACTATAAACAGATTCTAAAAAACAGTAAGCTATAACATAAAAATCACACAAGATGGACCAATTAACACAGAGATCCTTATTCTGAAAAATAGAAAAACATAGAAATAGAGAAACAATAAACAAAGTTCAGTGAAGTGACAATCTATAGCCTATTCTCTGCTCTGGGCCGCTTGGTCTATTTCAAATTCTGGACATTTGGATTGTGACACCATTGCACCGGCCCACCGGGAAAATTCCTGAGCGTCCTGATTACCACTTTGGCCATGCCTGAAACTCTTTTCCTTTTGCCTGCTTCTCATCTGCCTCTATTCCTCCTTTTTTCATCATCCTGCTTTATCATTTACATAAAAACACATTTCTTCAAGAGTTCATTAAGATTTGAAAGAGCTACACTAGTTTGAAATATACACTACTGAAATATAATCGTATTTTTGTATTGTCTTTTTGAATTTTTGTCTAAAAGGTGTAAACATACCCAACATTTAACCTCAGTTACAGAGCAGAGTGAAGGGCAAATGAAAAGTGTGTTACAAGTTACAACATAACTGTGTAATGGAGGCAACGTTTGAGTGATATGTTTTCTAAAGTAAATCTACACTTGTTCTCTCACTCACAATGAAGTAAATAAATAGTGTCACAAATATTCCAAAAAGGGGACATCACTTGAGAAGGAGGGGTCCTGACCCCCTCGTCCCCCCCGGGGAATCTGCCCAAGGTTGGGTGCACCTCTGTTTTTGTTGACAGAACAGACATCACAACTTATGATTTCTAGTTCACTTAGCACAACTGCAGTCATCAGAAGGAAAGGGTTGCTAGACACAAAGAACTAGGCCCAGAATAAAAACTCTGACTGATTGTACAGTACTATACTATATAGTGTGTTCTGCTTACACCAACACTTTTACTTCCTGTTTAACATAAATTTCTAAGATGATAGAATGATGTGATGACTCAGACCAAGGTGATTGTGTGAGTGCACGGCTTATTCCTGAACACCATCATCTCGGATCCAAAAAGCTGTGATTTACATGCAAATGAGGCCTGTTGCGGCTTGAAATGGTCTTGTGTTTGTGTGTTGAGGAGTGGATCAGTGCTGGTGTGTTCTCGCTCCTTGGCGCTGGTGTGTGCAGCCTGCAGCTCATCAAAGCCTGGGCGGCCATTGATTACAGTCATGTAGCGAAATAGCACCTCTTTTCTCCCTGTTTGATTAAAATTGCTGCACAGAGAAAGACTTGATTCATCTTATATATAGAATGAAATATTGATGCTTGTCAAGGTGTGTAGAAAAATATAAGAGAGAAAAAATGGAAATCCTCCTCTTGCTCTACACTACAGTTGCAGCGTTAACACCCTCCCCACTCTTCCTTCTCCCATCCCAGGTCTCTCTGTATCAGTTGGGATGTTTGATAGAAAATCAGTGACGAAGCATCTCGACAGTCAGCACCACTGAATGAAATTCAAATAATAGCCATGACTTTGCACTCTTTGAAGCTTGGTAGTGCATTCTCTTTTCCTCTTCACTCCATATTCTTTTTCTCTTATTGATTTTTTACTGTCTAAATTTTACACAGTACATTATTTACTTTACTTTTCATATATATTTTGTTGCTTTGTACTTGCAGCCAATATGTGGTTCTAGTGCCGTTCTAAACTATTTCTGCTGTTCACTCATGGATCTGGGCATCCATATATGGGCACTCAGACCCTGGCCACATCCTGGGGCAGGTGTAACTATCACGTTATAGTGTATTTGTCCTTAATAAAAATTTAAAAGTTAATTGGAGCACTACAGTCACTAAAGAGGCAGTAATCCAAAGCACAACAGGTAGCCTATGCGGCAATGAATCCCACAAACACACAGTATCGGACATCCTTACACATCCTTTTCCAGCTGTCCACGCACTGCAGAACATGGGTCAGGATGGGCGCAAGGCTTTCTTTGAAGCCTCTTTGGTCCGCTCTTCTCTGCACGGTCTGGTGAGACGTGGTAAAGCGGCAGCCAACACTGCAGATTTCTCCTGGCACCCCCCGGTGTACAAAGACGTTCATTTGTGCTGTCCTGTTGTCACCAGCTTTCACGACACACAGCAACACAAAACAGCGAGTTGACTTGAGCAAACTTTAACTGTAAAGTCCCATTACCGCCACTTTTAGTCCCAGTGAAGGACAGAGGGCTGTGGGCTGAAGCTGGTTGTATCTAAAGTGGTAAGGTCACTGTTCTTGTGATGCTCTATAGGAACAAAAATTATTATAACACGTTCTTTTAAGAGGTGCTTTAAATCTAGCATTACCATAAAAAATATACAAGGTAAACCATGTCTGTAAAAGTTCGCAGTCATCCGAGTCCAGATGCTTTCGCTTTAAACTTTCCTTCAAGGAATTCCATGGTAAACCACAAGTGCGTTGCATCTTTGGAGTTTGTCTCCATACAGCGGCAGATCAGTGGGCCCCATTGGCCTACTGCAGCCAAATACATAAAATAACATTTTAAACTAAGAATAGGTTTTTAAAACAAAGTGGCCTATAGTTATAGAGTCTATAATTATAACTTTTTTTTTTTTTTGTAAAGTCTTACATGTAAGAGTTTATCATAGATAGAACTATGTTGTTATGATTTTGTTGTGGTTGTTTTTCTATTGTCTCTCCTTCCCTCTCTTCTGCCTTTTGTTTCAGCAGGGCTTGTGTGTGGCGGGGGGCATAGCTGGCTTCACCCAGGACTGCAGACGAGACATACCTGACACACCTGGCTGTTGCTAGAAGCCGGTTGAACAAACTCAGAGTTGCAGAGATATTGTGGCAGCCAATAAAATTTGAGTGCAGAAAAAGCGTTCAAAGGGTAACCTCTACTTCATTTTGTGCAGAGTTTAATGAAGTAACCTATTTTCTCTGGACCAAAAGAAAAAAAGGCCAAGAACAAAAAGTTTGAAGTTGATGCAGCATCAGATCCATTTGACTTTGCTCACATCTGATTGGTCCACTTTGGTTTCGTAGACTCTAAACCAAAACATGCTCCAGAGCATTGTAGCCATGTGGACAATGGCGATGGAACCCGCTCAAAACCAGTAGCGGTTTTAGGCACGGGCGAACCGGGCAGCCGCCCGGGGCGGCATTTTTTCGTGACACATTGGGGGCGGCAGCACGAGCAGATTAATAAAAAAAAAAAATAATAATAATAATTAAAAAAATAAAAAAAAAAAAATTCCTCTTCGTCGCGAAGCGGTTTTCATCATTTATATCATTTCACTGTGTGTGTAATTGGCTAATTGGCGCTCCCTGCAGCTGCCGGCGCCCCTGCTTGCTGAAAATGTCCAATGCACAGAAGCTGTGTGTTGTGAGAGAAGTGTAAAAGGGGGTGGGGCGAGAGGCGCGGGTGACATTTCAGCTCTGGGTCTCTCTCAAATGGAACGGACAGCCTATAGTTCCTGCAAATGAAACTAGGTAATACAAAACAATTATGCGGTCATCAAGGTGAATTGGTTTAGTCTTGACTTCTGGTCGTGAGTGACAGTTGGGGGGATGGGAAATCTGTTGATTGTCGAGTGCCAAATAAACAGAGATGGAGAAGAAAAGGTCAAAGTCATCAGGTGCCCAATTTCGGAAAAAAAAAGAAAAGAAGAGGAGGAGAAACAAGCAAAAGATTAAGGTATGTAACTATGTTCTCTCTCTCTGTATGATCCATTTCATGAATGAAGAGCTAATGTTAATTGGTGGTTGGTATAACTCTTTGTTAGCCTTTTTGCTAATGATGCTTGCTATGCTTATACAACAATAATTTGGTTTCAACTCAATCACGAGATCTAATTTATAATATTGTGCTTTGCAATAAAACTGTTACAAGTTCAGTTATCATTTCCATCTGTTGGTTTAATGTTAGGCTCTGTAAATAACCAACGGCATTTTCAAATCTTTAGGTTAAAGATGAACATTTGCTATGTAGCTATTTGCTACACAGTGTGCTAAGTATAGTTTCCTAAGTATAGTTTTACAAGTCACAACTAAAAGTGTGTCATGCTTAGAATTTGAGGCAGTAACCAAAGAGCTAATAGTTCTTTCATGAAAGTTAGATTAATATACAAATTAATATCCTGAAACCCAAAAGATTTTGGTGATTAAAAAATAAAATCCCATTGTTTTTGCCTATACATATAATTTAAAGTAATTTTATTTTTTAAACAACTGAGTCCTAGTGACCATAGCATAACATGAATAAAATATAATTTTTCAATAATCTTTTTTTTTTATCATTTGTTTCTATGCTCTAAACAATGTGATGACATGGGGGAAAAAACTAATAAAATACATAAATGTTTTTTTCCGGGTCTAGGAGGGTATAGCGTGTAATGACAGACATTTAGTGTGTAAGAGCATGTTTATGTAACCCTTCTATTATGTTTTGAGTCAATTTGACCCCAGGCTGTTTTAGTTTTATAAAACATTATCCTATGGTCTTTTGATTTCAAATGCAATTCAATTACAATTTCAGGAGCACTTCTAAAATATTTTGGAGCATCCTCTGCCACTGGTCAGGGTGAGCCAACCACCTCCTCCGCTACACATGTCTCCACAAATATCTGATATTGAGGATGAAGACCTCTTTGCCTCTACTTCTCCCCAGTATGAGCTTTCAGGTGTGTATAATAAAATATAACTGTTTGTGCAGAACTTTGTTATTTGTGTGTGTGTGTGTGTGTGTGTGTGTGTGTGTGTGTGTGTGTGTGTGTGTGTGTGTGTGTGTGTGTGTGGTGGGGTGGGGGGGGGGGGGGGGGCACTCGAAAGGGGTCTCGCCCAGGGTGTATTTCAATGTAGAACCGCCACTGCTCAAAACCAAACCACTTTCTTCAAACTAAACCTGAACATACCTGGTTCTAAACCGAAACCAGCTTCTAGCATCACCTTTCTTAAAAACTCACCACCTGCCAGGTAATTCCATCCTGTTTGGTAGTTTTTGGAGTTGCATTTACCTCTGATATGTTTTTGAATGTTTTTGGACTTTGGACTAGAATACAATCAAAATAGAAATCTGGTCTAAGAAATTAATGGTCCAAAAATGAGTCTAACTCCAGCCCTGGGCTCATGTGGAGTTTAGGGGAGAATCCATTAAGGAGGGAACTTTTTTATTCATGTTTTCTTTACTTCTTTTTACATTTTATGATCAAATTACAATATAAGTTTTTGATTATTCTGAGAGGAGACCCCCAGAGCACTTAAAAGTAAAACAGTTCTACATCAATATTATTTTCCACCAGTAAAAACAGTGACGTTTTTGTTGCACTTATTGGCAAACAGGTCTTGTTTTATGTGCCTCTTTAGAAATTTGAGCCCCTGCCCCTCTGTAGCTCTCTGCATGGCTCTGTAGTCAAATAATTGTCTTTTAACAACACGTTCATCTTTAAAAAGACTCATTTTCAACTTTTAACAGAGATGTCTAATACCAACATTAACTCATGTCCTACTCACATTTTCTGCCGCACAATGTCAACTGAAATCATTGCGTTGCTGACAGATGTTGACAGAGGCACAAATTGAAAGCAGGCAATCTGATCTGACCTGAGCACGAGGAGAGCTTGGGTGCCTTGTGGCAGATGACATTGAATTTCCTCACGGGGATAATAAAGTGAAATCAGGTACTGTGGAAAAGTTCTGTAATTGTTTGTTTAAGTCTATTACCTTTAACTGCTTTTACTAAAGCAGTTAAAACCTGAGACAGAAAAGTGTATATTTTGGATTTTAAGAAATTTTTCTAGATTCATGTTAGATCTGTGGAAATGCAATTTCATATAAAGATGTGGTGGCATCATTGGAACTCTTCATGAAGACAATACAATGTGGTTATCATTTTATAAAATGCAAGTGTTATTATGCTGTCTTAGCGGGGGACTCATACATAAAACAGCAACAAACCAGTACATATCCCACACATTGTCAGTGGGGTGGAGATTTATTTCACACGTAATTGATCCCTGGTTTAAAAATGTATGTCAATGTGATTGGAAACATCATTAACTTTAATCTAAACTATCGGGGTTCAGCTGCTAGTCTCTCAGTGTACGCCTTTAATAAACCAACCCGTGCTTCCAGTTAAATAAGCTTCAGAGCACCTGAATGCCAACTCACCTAGACCCTCATTACTAAAGCTATCTGGAGTTTCACATCAGTTTGACAGATGTCCTCTTATATAAATGCATCAGCGCAGCCAGCGAGGATCAGCTCCTGAAAAGTGCCACAGGCAATGTACAAAGGTGTAGGCGCCGCTTCACTTACCTCTACATGCTTATGCTTTTCATGGCACACTAAGGCTAAAATGATGTGCAGCTTAGAGAGTGCCAGGCTCACCGCTGCTCCCCTGCCAGCCTTCATCCTATTGAATAATGCACAAATAGGACTTTTCTTGTGCTCTAGTCTTTCCACTTCAGTTCTACTCAAAACTGTTGTTGATTTTGGGTCTTGAGGGTTTTAAGGCCACTTCCTACTCCGCAGCATGGTGTTTTTTATATTAGGGAGCCATCAAATAACTTCACTTCTAAGCAGTTCAATGGCAGATTAGACGGACATTTAGAACTATTTCCTGGTATTTTTTTTTGGGGGGGGTTGTTGTATCAGGTTGGTTTTATTCCCTTAAAGACGTGTGTCTTTTTCTCACTACATTCAGGTCTCAGTTAGCATAGCCTTCACAGCATTAAGCTCTCCACTGCTGCGTTGCTATTAACATGCTAATTCCATGCAGATTGCTCTCCCAGTGACAAACGGCATAAAGATAGGCCATCTGACAGCTCCTGACGCATTCATCATAAGCGGGTTACAGAGCTTAGGGAATCGATATCAACGCCATGTGAGCGTTCCATCACTGTCACCGTTAACACGTAAATGGCACCAAGCGTTTACACAGGCCCCCCATCCACACACACACGGACGGAGAAAAGTCAACAGCAAGAGATCGGGATAGCCATGATTTATCTCCCAGTAAATATGTCATCGAATAGAGACATAACACATAGCCTACCACACAAATAGATTACTGATGATAAAAATGTGACATGTGAATTAAGGATGTGGGGGGAATAAAGGCTGTGGTTTATTGGTAAAGGGACACGGACCAATGCTTGAATAGAGACAGATACACACACAAAACCAAGGCGTTATCCTGAACAACTTGAGAGGCTAAAATGCACTTAATAGAACATAAAGTTACATACAAGATAATAGAACAATAAATACATTTTCCATGACATTTAAATGTCATGCTGATTTCTATGACTATTAACCATTCTGTCAGACTTTATTTATTTGGTGAGACTACACTTGATACATTATACTGTAGCTACCTCCTTGTGTTAACATGTAACATTTAACTGCATGCATTGACTGTAAAAATAATTTTATATGGGTTACGTCACTAAAAAATAGAGAGGGTGCATTCGCACCAACCCTGTTTTGTTTGCTTTAACTGAACTCTAGTTTGTTTCCTCAGAAAGTCCAGTTCATTGGGGAGGTGTGAATGCGCAATCGAACTCTGGTGCGGACCAAAATCATATGTCTTAGTTCACTCCAGGTGAACCCTGGTGGCTTGTGGGGTTATTTATTTATACTTTTATTAAAGGGGGCATTGCGTAACTTTTACTCAGTTACACAGTTACTCACACCAGTGGTCGTTAGGAGAACTGCAGTCAGTGTCCTGCTCGCTCTCGCTGGTGTGCGCTCGTACGTGCACGACTGGGTAACCGCAGCAACAGACAGAACCAGCTACAGCTGTTCACAGGACTTCAGCATTTACAGAGAAGGTAAGAAAAGTTACACTTCTGCAAGTTTATTGTATGACAGACATTATTGAGAGTAAACTATATTTGACTCTCGAGTGCTGACACATCAGTAAAAGAGAACTCCTGAGACATAGGAGATATGAGAGCAACTAATGTTTGACAATGGCATGTTTTATAAAGCGTTGATTAACACAATACGGCAGTTAGAACTAACGTTAACTTTGTATTGTCAACTTAGACAGCAAACAGCAAACCAAAGTCAGAAACCGGACCACTGTGCTACGTATTGGGGGTAAACACAACCAAAACTAACAGCAATATGTGGAGCAATAGAAAAATTACTCGTTTTGGGATGTGTAGTAAGTAGAAGGTAAAAGATAGAAATACAGCTCTGGAAAAAATAAAGAGACCACTGCAATTTTTTCTAGCAATCAGCATCTCTACAAGTCTGGAGGCCATTCCATTCCAATGTCTGTTGAATCCCAACACAGGCACACCTCATTCTACTGATGAGGTGATCACCTGAACCAAATCGTATTTAATAATGAAAAGTATAAAAAAGAAACACTTCTGTGGTCATCACTATCCTCTTGCAAATTAATGCTCTAAATTACAATATTTTATTTGAAATTTGGGAAAAATGTTGTCAGTAGTTTATAGAATAAAACAAAAATGTTAATTTTACCCAAACACATACCTATAAATAGTTAAACCAGAGAAACTGATCACTTTGCAGTGGTCTCTTATTTTTTTCCAGAGCTGTTCAGTTCAAAATATATTACAGTTTCCTGTGAATGAATGCTTTGGGATTTTAAGGAGCTTATATATTTTGAATAATTCACTCTAGCAGTAAATATTTAAATATGGTCACAGCCATTTCAAAAGGGTTATATCATCTCTCTCTTCATGCTCTTGTTATAAGCATAAAACAATGTCTATGACGGTCCCTGCCTTGTTTGCTCCTCACATTGAGTCTATTATAGTAAAGTTTGGCTCTGTCATCCAGAAGCATGGCTTCCTTTCGAGGAACTCAACACTGCGTCGTAAAACGACACTTTGGGGAACGCCCTCAGCGTGACGGCTCTGAAGCATGAATGAAACTTAGACCGATCTTGATTGGTGCTACGTCACGACGTAGTAAGTGCCGGCCTACCCGGAAGTATAAAGGGACGCCTCTCACAACCACGCCAGCTTTTCGCTCTTCAGCAAATGCCCTGTGTGTGAAAGAGAGACTTGTGTGAGAAACTTTGTGAAATGGCGGAACAGTTTAAAAAGTGTGTCTACCCCTGCCCTCGTTACATCACGGGTAGGGACACGCACTCGCTGTGTGTGGTCTGCCTGGGGGCACAGCACGCTCGGTCAGCTCTCGAGGGAGCTGATTGCGAGCACTGTGAGGCACTCCCTGACAGAGTGCTGCGCTCCCGCCTGGCTGTGTTTGACCAGGCCGGCCAGGCTCGCTTTCCCCGCGGTTCAGGTCCCGCGGCCGCCGAGGCGGCGCGGCGGCTGAGATCGTGGGGATCGCAGCTGGAGCTGTTTGATGCGATTGGGCCAGCTGAGGCTGTTTCCCAATCATCGTTAGACAGCTCCGATGCCATTCCCACCTGTGCAGGAGCCCGCGAGGCGGCTTCTCCGGCACGGGGAGAGGATCCAATGCTGGAGCTGTCCACGTCTGAGGACGTGGACGTGCTCAGCGTTGAGGCGGGTGACACTCACTGGTCACCTCGTGTGCCCGCGTATGAGGAGCTCATGGAGGTTGTGACTCGTGCGGTGGCCAGATTAGACATTAACTGGCCATCAGAACGGCAGGAAGCGACAGTAAAAAGAAATAAACTGGATGAGCGCTTCCTGCAGCACAGAGCTCGGCCCAAACAAGGGGGTTTACCATTTTTTCCGGACTTGCACAACGAGTTGTGTAAGTCCTGGAATAGGCCATATTCTTCACGTATTTCCAAACCAACACCCGTAGATTACAGTAATGTGTTGGGTGCGAGGGAAGAGGGCTATAGGGGAATGCCGCGAGTAGAGGAGGCACTGGCCAGTTACCTCTCTCAAGGGGCGGCGGCGTCTCTAAAAACCCCGGTGCTGCCCACGAAGCCTTATAGAAAGACTTCAGATATGGTGGGCAGAGCATATATGGCAGCAGGTCAGGCGGGTGCATGCCTACATACTATGGCTATATTGCAGGCATACCAGGCTGATCTGTTAGCGGACCTGGAGGAAGGCGGGGGTCCCACATCTGAGGATGTGGCCGAGCTCTGCAGAGCGACAGATTTGTCACTCAGGGTCACCAAGGAAACGGCACGTGCGGTGGGCCGGTCCATGGCGGCGTTGGTAGCCACGGAGAGGCACTTGTGGCTGAACTTAGCGGGAATAAAGGAGAAGGAGAAGGATTTTCTCCTTGATGCACCTCTCTCACCTTCGGGCCTGTTCGGTGAGGCCGTGAGTACGGTCGTAGAAAGGTATCAGGAGGGGAGGAGGCAGTCGGCAGTGTTTCAGCAGTGTTTCCCTCGCCGCACCAGGTTCACAGGGGCTGGGTTTAGGACCGACCAGCCCCAGCCATCATCGAGCTCCACGTATCGACAGATACAAAAAGTGAGCGTCGCCTCCAGAGCCCCTCCCCAGGGAGCGCGGCAACAGAGGCGGCATTTTCGCTCAAAGCCGGCGCAGCAGGAAGGGGACCTGAGGGTCCTCCTTCAGAATAAGAAGGCTTTGGGGAAGAGGTCCTAGCGGGCATAGGACCTCTAAGGGCGGCCCCCTCCGGAGAGAGACGGCTGAGGTCGGTTTCTCTGCGGAGCCCCGTGGACTCCGGTGTAGTTTGTCCGCCGTCTATGACGCTTCGGGCCACATCGGTCTCCAGCATACGAGAGCTGCATTACAGCCCACCCCGAGGGGTTTTGGGCGGGCAGCGAGGACGTATGCGCGCCGAGGATCATGCGCGACTTCCCCCTGCCGTGCAGCCGTCTCAGGGGGGCGGCAACGATCTTCGAAGCGGACCCGAGAGCGGCCTCGAGAGGTTGATTCCCGTGGCAGAATATTTCCAGGCGTGGAAACACCTGTGGAATGTCTCGCCATGGGTCCTGCGCACTATAGAGAAGGGTTACAGACTGCAGTTTGGCCGCAGCCCGCCGAGATTCGGGGGGGTGGTCTGGACCGCAGTGGTCCCAGAAAGGGCCCGGGTTATGGAACTGGAAGTACGCTCCCTGCTGGTAAAGGAGGCCATAGAACGGGTTCCTCCGCCAGAAATGGAGTCGGGGTTCTACAGCCGGTACTTCATAGTTCCCAAAAAGGACGGAGGTCTGCGTCCAGTTTTAGATCTAAGGTATTTGAACCGGTCTCTGAGGAGGCTCAGGTTCAAGATGCTAACAATACCTATGATCGTGAATCAAATTCGGTCCGAGGACTGGTTTGTCACAATAGATCTGAAGGACGCATACTTCCATATCCCCATATATCCTTCTCACAAGAGGTTCCTGAGGTTCGCCGGGGCGGCGTTCCCAATATCGGGTGCTTCCGTCGGCCTAGCACTTTCCTCGCACATTCACCAAATGCATGGATGCGGTTCTGGCTCCACTGAGACTCCAGGGCATCCGAGTACTGAACTATATCGACGACTGGCTCATTCTGGCCCAGTCTCGGGAGGTGGCAGGTCAGCATCGAGATGTCGCCTTGGCCACATTCAGAGCTTGGGGTTGAGACTCAACGCGAAGAAGAGCGTGTTGACGCCCTCCCAGAGAACTACGTTCCTGGGAGTAGTGTGAGACTTCGGCACGCGATGAGGGCACAAATGTCTCCCACACGCATCGAGTCCATACAGGCGATGGTCTCCAGCATAAGACTAGGCCGCAAAGTCACCGTAAACGGTTTCAGAGACTGTTGGGTCTAATGGCAGCGCAGCCAACGTAATACCTTTTGGCCTGCTGTACATGAGACCACTGCAATGGTGGCTGAAAACCAGGGGGTTTTCCCTGAGGGGGAATCCATTCCGGAGTATCAGGGTTATGCGCAGATGCTGTCGTTCCCTAGCAATATGGAGGAAACCCTGGTTTCTGTCCCAAGGACCAGTACTGGGAGCAACATGTCGCCGGAAATCCGTTTCGACAGATGCCTCCCTTACGGGCTGGGGCGCGGTCATGGACGGCCGCTTTGCCCAAGGTCTATGGCAGGACCATCATCGCTCCAGACATATAAATTGCCTGGAGATGTTGGCTGTGTTCAGGGCTCTGAGGAGCTTCCTGGTGGACCTGAGGGGCTGTCACGTTCTGGTGACAATATGTCGGTGGTAGCGTACCTGAACCGTCAGGGGGGTCTGAGGTCTTGCCCTCTGTGCAGATTGGCGCATCAGATCCTCCTGTGGTCCCAGGGGAAGTTATCGTCTGTCAGGGCGATGTACATACCCGGGGACCAGAATCAGGGAGCAGACACCCTGTCGAGGCAGGGGCTGAGGCCCGGGGAATGGAGACTTCACCCAGAGGTGGTGAGGTCTATATGCGAGAGGTTCGGCCCAGTGGAAGTGGATTTGTTCGCGTCTCGAGACGCCCCACTGCCCACTGTGGTTCTCCCTCACGCCTCCAGCCCGCTGGGGTTGGATGCCATGGTGCAGACGTGGCCGAGGCTGCGTCTGTATGCCTTTCCCCCGGTGGCGCGGCTCCGGGAGTTCTGGAGAGGGTCCGGCAGGAGGGGATCAGTCTACTTCTAGTAGCCCCAGACTGGCCGGCCCGAGTATGGTTCTCGGACATCATAGCAGTGCTGGCAGGTCTTCCATGGCAGATCCCTTTGAGGAGGGACCTGCTGTCCCAGGCAGGGGCACAATATTGCATCCCCAGCCCGGGCTGTGGAAACTCTGGGTCTGGCCTCTGAGGGGGATCAGTACCTAGAGGCTGGCCTATCGGCAGAGGTAGTCGAGACCGTACTCAGTTCCAGGGCTCCTTCCACGAGGAGGTTATGCGGCTCGAAGTGGAATATCTTTTCCACTTGGTGCAGGAGGCGTGAGGTGGACCCAGTGAGCTGCCCAGTGGCTTCGGTCCTGGAGTTCCTCCAAGAGCGCTTCTCTGCGGGCTTACCCGTCTACTCTTAGGGTGTACGTGGCTGCCATTGGGGCATTCCACGCGCTTATAAGTGAGGGGACTCTGGGGAGGCACCCATTGGTCGTACGATTCCTCCGTGGCACCCGGAGGTTGAGGCCTGCGCCCTGAGGTTCCAACTTGGGATCTGGCGGTGGTGCTTGAAGGGTTGGCTGAGGCCCCCTTCGAGCCACTCGAGTTGGCGACAGATCGAGTTCTGTCGTTCAAGGTGGCGCTGCTTTTGGCTATCACCTCACTTAAAAGGGTTGGAGATCCATTTTACGGCCGAGGCCAGGCTATGTGCCTAAGGTGCCATCTAACGTGGCATGGCCGACGGTTTTGCAGGCATTTCATCCTCCACCTCATGTGTCGGCCGAAGAGGGGAGACTTCATCTGCTCTGCCCCGTTAGGGCACTGCGAATTTATATACAGAAGTCTTCGCAGTGGAGAAAGTCGGAACAGTTGTTTGTGTGTTTCGGGTCTCCTAGGAGAGGTCGGCCAGCGACCAAGCAGACGGTCAGTAATTGGATCGTCCAGGCTATTGCCTTGGCTCATCAGGTGCGCCGATTGCCTTCACCTGTGGCCCTAAGGGCGCATTCCACTAGGGGCATGGCCTCTTCTCGGGCCCTTCAGATGGGGGTCCCGCTTCAGGAGATCTGCGAGGCAGCCGGCTGGGCTACCCCACACACTTTCATTAAGTTCTATAGTCTACATCTCCCTGCGACGCCTGGCGCTAGGGTGCTCTCGTCCTAAGTGTGCCTGAGTATTCAGTCTCACACTAGGGCAGGCACGGTCGTGGGCATAGTGGGTATTCGTTCCCCAAAGTGTCGTTTTACGACGCAGTGTTGAGTTCCCTCGAAAGGGAACGTCTCGGGTTATGCATATAACCCTTGTTCCCTGAGAAGGGAACGAGACACTGCGTCGCTCCGCCACGCCTACCCTGCCTGAGGGCAATTTGCTTCATCGCGAAGGGCTGGCGTGGTTGTGAGAGGCGTCCCTTTATACTTCCGGGTAGGCCGGCACTTACTACGTCGTGACGTAGCACCAATCAAGATCGGTCTAAGTTTCATTCATGCTTCAGAGCCGTCACGCTGAGGGCGTTCCCCAAAGTGTCGTTTTACGACGCAGTGTCTCGTTCCCTTCTCAGGGAACAAGGGTTATATGCATAACCCGAGACGTTTTCCTATCACTGCTATGCAGCTGACACTCAACTCCACCTGCCATTTCAACCTGACGATCCGACGGTCTCTGCTCCCGTCTCGGCATGTCTGAGTGACATCTCACTTTGGATGAAGGACCATCAGCTGCAGCTGAACCTTGCAAAAACAGAACTGCTTGTGATTCCGGCCAATCCAAAGACCCACCACAACCTCTCCATTCAACTAGGCCCATCAACCATTACACCGTCCAGCACTGCCAGTAATCTGGGAGTGGTAATTGATGATCAGCTAAACTTTACAAGTCATGTCGCCAGCACCACCCGGTCCTGTAGATTCATCCTCTACAACATTAGGAAAATTAGACCTTTCCTATCAGAGCACTCTACGCAAATTCTAGTCCAGGCTCTTGTCTTGTCCAAGCTGGATTATTGCAATGCTCTACTGGCTGGACTCCCTGCCTGCACAACCAAACCTCTGCAGCTGATCCAGAATGCAGCGGCAAGAGTGGTCTTTAATGAACCGAAGAGAACGCACGTAACTTCTCTATTCATTAGGTTACACTGGCTCCCGGTTGATGGGAGGTGGTACCGTCCCAAAAAGGTAAAAAATCACTCTCACGTACCTTCTCTGGCTCTGTTCCACATTGGTGGAATGATCTACCTGCTGCTACAAGATCAGCAGATTCTGTAGCCATCTTTAAAAAACACCTGAAATCACATCTCTTCCGTCAACACCTGACTGACAAACACTGAGTTCTACTTCCTTTCTATCGATTCCTTTCTTTAAAAAAATAAAAAAATTTAAAAAATTTAAAAAATCTCTTATTGTATACTGCGCTGGGTTTAAACTGACTAGTTTTTTGTGCACTTATGCTTTTTGTACCTTGTGTTGTTAAAATTGCTTCCATTGTTATCCTCACTTGTAAGTCGCTTTGGATAAAAGCGTCTGCTAAATGACTAAATGTAAATGTAAATGTAAATGTAAAGTATATTTCTCATTTTCTTTCCACAAAAAACCCATGATTACTAAAATCTTATGCTGTTTCAATTATTAAATTGTTTTATTATTATTTTTGTGGCAGAAAAGAAGCCCTGCAATGACCAGGGGATGAGCGCGTTTTCTTCCTTCCATGTTCCATGTTTTTTCTTCAGTAATTATTGATACAGTGACACTGCAGGCTAGGGGGGTAACATACATACGAAACTGACCGCTCAGCCTTTAGTAGCACGATTGTATGGAATAAATTATGAACCCACAACCGTTTCAACGCCATAGAGTCTTTATTGTTAGGACAACAAACGACCCGAGTAGACTTTCCCCAGCTCTACTAAAGACTGTCTCTCAACCTAGAGTTTTTATACATGTATACATTGACAATTTACAACTTCACTGGGTCAAAGACCCCCTCCTTTTCTAAGGCCCCCACTTTTCTGTTCAACTTTGTTCCAGTTCCCTTGTGACCCCTCTGTGCCAGGCACATATGTCTCTTATCTTTAACTTAGATCTTCCCTGCGTGTGTGTGTGTGTTCATTAAACTAATCATGTTAAAACCATACATTCTGACATTGTTTTCTCTTTTTCCTATTAATATGTTCCTACATGTATTACATATAACACCCTTTTGAGTATAAACCATGCAAAAGTATAAACCATCAAACACATAACATAAACCCATCATGCATAAATGAATAACTAAATAAGTATACAAAAATAAAACAAATAGCAACAAAAATATTACACCACAGTGTAAATGTGAAAATGTTGCCACTTTTGTCCCCGAGTCTAACGAACTATTAGGTGTGAACATTACCATACATTTCGTTTTCAGAATGGCTCTTTTTTTAGAGAAACGACACACAGTCACCTAGTGGGAGTAAATTAGGGCAAAGCCATGTTAGACAGTTTTGAAATTCACTTTCTTATACAAATCCAACAAATGCCCATCTCTGGGCTCTAGTTAGTCCAAAATACAAATTATTTTTAGTCTTAAATGCACCGTCTTAAAAACATTGATTTAAAGGACTGTCCGCTGCTCGTCAAATTATTTACTTGAGCGGTTAGGGAGTAATAATTATTGTGCCAACAAGTGTGCCGTATAAATTACTGAGGAGAATGCCTTTTATTTAACATTTTACAACACCAGAAAGGCTTCTAATTGAGAAGCCTGCTTATCGACATAAAAGTGCATCTCCCAGGCTCCAGCAACGCTTAAAAACATTCAGACATCACTGGCAATTCAATCGGCTGATATTTGACCGTTGTGTAGAGAATTGCAGGTCATTAACTGCTTCCTGCTGTGCAGACATCAATGCGCAGACGGCTGGCGAGGGATGCTGTCAGGCCGGGATGATTTTTTTCGTCATGGCCAGTCTGTTCTGGTGTAAATCAGCTTTAATGTGGCTCAGTTTGAGGTCAGTACTAGGCTGACAGATGGATTTTAATTTAATAAAGTTGATATTCTTTTCTTTGTAAAACAATAGCAAAGAAAAGGTGTGGGTCTTTGGTTGTATAAAAGGGGACAATTACAGTTACTGTGTTTAAAATAAATGGGATTAGAGTTTTCTGTTTTATAAAGTTTGAATAAAAATATAAATGATTCCATATTACTGCAACTATTATTCTGGGCCCCAGTGTTGTGACCAACAAACGGTAACTTGTGGATGATGATCAATGAATGTCCGGGGTGTTTTCTTTTTGACTGTCCTTAAAACCAGACTGAAGACCACTTATGAAAAGAATCGCATTTTACTCTGTATTGGTACGACATAGAAACCTTTTAAATTAAGACCAGTCAAGACAACTTTGTTACTGATAATTGATCAAAAACCACATATTTTATGTCTAAACTCTCCTTGACAAACAGCTTACATGAGTTTGTTGTCGTTCTGTTCCTGGACCTCTAGTGTCTGAACTTTATAACTGTTCTTTGGCTTCTATTCCTCTGTACCATGCACTGCTTTTGTTTGGCTTTGACTGGGTTTTGCTCTGCCAGCCCTGCCAGCTGTCTTGCCTGCTGTCTCATGAAAATTCGGATGTCGGGCATGTGGCCATGACTAACACTACGTAATGCTAACGCCTTGTTTAATCAAACAGCTAAAGCTTTTTCCTTTGTAAATTATGTTTGTATCACGAGTAATGCCACCGAAGCACTATAAAATTCACAAACCAACCAGTCAAAGGTATGGTTAAATGACAAGAATAGGATTTTGAACTGGTAAAAGGGAATGAACACTGTGATCTGCATTGTAATGAAGAATCCAATCTTACACAACTACCTAAATCAGAATTAGAATTGAACTATCTGGCCTGCAAGCCAACACTACATTTTTTTCACACACTTATTCATATCCAACACTGGAGTACACACTTTACACAAATATACTTTCATTCACAGTGTGGTTATTGGAAAAACAGCCCTGTAAGGGTCATCCTCCAACAGCGTGGACATTTTTCACACTGGAGACAGACTCGGCTGCAGTTTTCCTTCTCGATGTCAGGCCTGGGGCAGTGGGCATCAGCACTGTGTCATCTGGCAGGAGGATTTTTCATAAAACCAGGCTTTTATGTCGCTCTCCAGGGTCTGAGACTGGAAAAAAGATGAACATTTTACTCAAGCAGCTCAAATAACTATAACACAGTACTTATTTTTATAGGAGAAATGAACATAAAAAAGTTAGATTATCCCCGGCTAGACCTGATTTCTGTGTATCAACAAATAAATAAAAAAACAAATACAAACTTGGTAATATAAAGATTTAGTCAGGTAAAGTTTCCAATTTTTAGGTGCAACTTGGACCTGGAGAGAAAACAGTTTGGGAACCACAGGGTCATCTCTACATTTTGCAGACGATCTTGTCTTGTACACTTCATTAAACCAGGACATTCATTGAAACTGAGAGCGTAGAGATTGACTGAGAATCAGCACCTTCCAGTCCAAGGCCATTGCCGGAAATTGTCTCAAAAAATAGCTCACCATTTGTGTCTTTTTAACCTTTTAAAAACGTCTGGAGCGGCCTCGATCCCATTTGCATATCTATTTTTAGATGTCTGTAGATTTGCAACAAAATAAGATAGAGTAATATATTTTTTTTGCATATGAAAGTGGAGAAGTTATACTTTGATGTCATGCTTTCTACATCTCCCAGATCACTGTTTTGTTCCTCTGAGGGATTTGCAAATGTCTAGCAAAAAAGTAAAATCATTATAACATTATAATATACATTCAGACAACGGCTTCTCCAGGTGTTCTATAGCTCTGACATACACTCACAGCACTTCCTACACAGAAAGTTTTGAGCATAAACTATTATATGATTGGTCGTGAAACCGGAACCAGAAGTTAACGGATTTACCGTGGGAAACTTTCTTTTGGCTCACAGTACTTACTACACAGCAGGCTGCGGCCGCTTTTCATTCTATATCTCACTCTTTTACAAAAACAAACATTCAAATGGGCAGAGCTCAGAGAAGATGAGCTGTAGCAGTACACTGGGCTCATGCTGTATCTGAGCATTTTAGGAGAGGTTGGGGGAAAGTAAACACCAGTGGAGGTGCCGACGCCATCAGCTGTGAAGGACTACAACCAGTTCATGAGGGAGTTGACTTCTCCAATCAGCTTGTTTATTGTACTTTTATGAATAAACATGGTCTTATACAAAGTTAAAAGTGCTCATATGTTTCTGTAACACTTACAGAATACTTGTTGTATTGTAAGTAGTATTTTGTTGCTGTTTTTTTTTTTTGCAAATTGTGGAAAATAATCAATTATATTTTTGTTTTTTCTCAGTTTATTAAAATATGTCTATCTCAAAAACTGAATTGGGTAGACACTCCAAATAAAATGTATGGAGTTTGAAATGCTCTTCTGCACATTGTTTACTGCTCATTATTTTGAGAGATATAGCTAGGAAATTTCAGTTTTTTGGGAAAATATGTTAAAAAAAAAAAACTATTACTTTTCTTTACTGGTTTATTGCACTTTTTATCAATTTATTTAGTTACTATAAACTTAAATCACAGATATTCTTAAAATACAGGACTTAGGGATTGTATCGATGTATAGCTTGTTAGAAGACACCAAAAATGGCACTAAAGCATGTAAAAATGTAAGAAATGGCAGACTTGTTTATGGCAGTTAATAAAATGGCAGCCGAGCAGTTCCTTTTTAAAGCACTTGCCATAATAGAAATGAACATAAATGCTTAACTGTGCCGTGTCAGCTCTGTCTGTGGACTCATCTACTGCAATTACATCACAACATGATCACCTGCTTTCTTCAGGTCTTCAAGAAGTGCCACAAACACATCTCTTGCTAATAATTCAACCCTGTGGATGTATGGAATGTCTGACAGGGGAGGTTTTTTACAGTGGAAGTCTTTTAACATCAATTATCACCTCACCCAGAACGGCCAGCATGCAGTTATTTGGGTGTTGCTAGGCTAAGCAGAGTGTTGCATTCTTGTGCCATATCAGTGTAGGAAATTTTGTAGACCTATACGAGGGGATGTTGAAAACCGTTTGGGTCTTTTTCTGTGTTTCTATGCTTTTGCCTAATGGGGCATGAGATGGGCCACAGGGGGTCCGTTTGGGCCACATTTGTCCTGTGGGCCACCAATTGAGTTGGCCTGCTCTAATTGATGAACCTTTTTTCAATTCAAGGTAAATGTCTTCAGTCATTAAAACTATCTTCAAAACATCTTTCCCTAATGCTGTGTCTGACATAAAATAAGTGCTTTCACCACCATTGCACCAACAGTCTATAAAATGTGGCAGTTTATTCTGTCATATCTAATTGAGTCAGAAATATAATATACTGTATATATACATGTAGTTAGCCTTCAGTTTTTTACTCATAAGTTTTTCTGTTTCTGGCACACAGGACCACTGGCTTTGAATATGCGTGCGTTAACTATAATAACACATATGATATATGACATATAAAAGGAACCTGCCTATGTGCACATGGCATGAAACGTAGTCTTTCATTTTCTTATTTATATTTCACCATGAGCTTGTTGAGTCCCCTCATTAGGCCTGTGCTTCAAACCCTGTATGTTTGTGGCTTGTTTGCCTCCTGCTCCTGGAAGGTTTGTGAAGAGGTGGTCACATAGGTCTGTGACTACACTATAGAGTAGCTGCTGTATCCAGGCAACAGGTCTGTGAATCCTTAGATGGCTGTTTGTGTGAACTAACATGGCCTTTTCATTGAGATACGTAAAGCACAGGCTCTACACTTGGCTTTTATATGCTCGCCAATGTGAATGCAGTACATACAATTTTCACCATTCAAGAAAGGTGACTAAAAGTGTTGTGTAAGAGATACAGCACTCAGCAAAAGATAAAGATAGGTAGACATTTGATTTCAAATGTTTTTGATCAAAACAACTTTTAACACCTACGATAGAGGACACGATATAAAACAAGATTGTAAGTGAAAGCTTGCATTATCTTAATCCAAACGTTAAACAGTGAAAATATCAGTTTTCAGTTTAGCTCCCTGCTGCTTATTTTGCCCAGAGCGCTCACTGGTCATCAAGATGAAACACACAGCTGCAGGACGCACACCAGCCGCATTCTGGCTGGGAAAAAAAAATAGTGTCTAGTACAAATCCAGTTCACACATAGTCATGCTTTAGTTGTGTCATGTGGACTAAAATATTTAGCCATGTGGATAATATTCAAATTTCCAAAGCACATTGCCAAAATATAAGGAGTATACTTTTTTAGTGTAAAATTATCCAGGTCTGATATTTTTCATGTTTGTCTTCAAATGACAAGTTGGTTTAGATTAGATTAGATACTTTAGAGACTTTATTTTCTTTGCACATAATAGTGCACAAAAAAGAAAATTTAAAGTGTATTGTTCTATGGGGGGGGGTTGAATTCATTGTTCAAGATGGATATGGTCCTGGGGTAAAAAATGTTAAGAAGAATCTGGTGGTGTGTGTTTTTATGGACCACTACTGTTTACCAGAGGGCAGCAGTTCAAACAGGTGATGAACAGGATGGAAAGACTCTTTGACAATATTGTGTGACTTCTACAGATAGTGTGGGGTGAAGATGTTGTCCAGGGCTGGGAGGGGAGTTTGTGATGTTCTGTGCAGTCTTTATGATTCTCTGCAGAGCCTTTTGTCTGCTGCAGAGCTGCTCCCGTACCACACCAAGATGCCATGTGTCAGAACACTCTAAATGGTGTAGCGGTAGAAAAAAACAAGCAGCTGTTGTTGCAGCTTAATCTACCTTAGTGTCCATATGAGGTCCTCTGAGATGTAGATCCCCAGAAATTTTAAGCTGAACACACTCTCTACTTTGTCGTTGCTGACGTACAGTGGTGTGTGTGCATCCCTTTTCTTGCAAAAGTCAATTATAAGTTATTTTGTCTTTTTGCTATAAAGAGTTTGATTATTTTGTTTACACCACACTGCCAGCCCCTGTAATTCCTGTTTGTAGGCACCACTGTTGTGTCATTTGCAAATTTGATGATTGCATTGGTTTAGTGTGATGGGGTGCAGTCATGTGTGTACAGAGAGTAAAAGAAGGGGCTTAGCACACAACCTTGTGGGGCTCCTGTGCTCAGGGTCAAGGTGAAGGAGTGGTGTGTCTTTCTTATTTCACACTTTGTCCTTAAAGGTAAAGTACAAGAATGAGGGGTGTAAAGTAGTCCCGTTTATCTTGTGACAGGCATCAAAGAGGTGAGACTGTGTAAGACAGCTCCATTATAAGTGAGGCATAGCAATATATGCTAAACACATTTTGTACGTAATGTAATGAGTTTAATACTCTGCAATTCAGTTTTTTCTCTGCCACACCTATAGTGCCATTTATACATTTTTGTTTTGATGTTTAAAGTGTTTGTGTGTTAAACACACATATTTTTAGTAAGCTTACAAGTCAATTTAGATTTAGATTCAGATAACTTTATTGATGCCTTTAAGGGCAATTCATTGCAGCTTTACCTCAGAGCATATCACACACAATACAAACATGTGTACAAACACTGTATTTCAGACCAATCAGTCCAGACAGAGTTCATAATAGACATCAAATAAATAACTCACAAATACCTTAAAATTTTGTTTGCTAAGCACCGACCACAGCCAAGTAGTGTTGCTCGGTGTATTGATACTTTAAAGGTATCACAATACCATGGTTCTTAAATGAATACCACTATATATATATATATAAATAATATATCACTTTTTTTAGGTATTAACACTTATTGGACATGTTTGCCGTTAATGAGCAGCGCACTGTCCTGCTGCTGCACCACAGCCAGCTCACCAGCTTATTGTAAATGTCTTGGGGAATAATGGAACACACAACATAAATGAAGAACAACGTGCAACAAAAAGCTATTCATTTGATTAACGTGAACATAGTAGAGTATCTCCCCGGACCCAAACTAAAACTAAAGTAACACAAACATGACAAAGTAACAAAAGAACAAGGCGGTGGCTGGCGGGGCAGGACAGACGAGTGGAGCCCAAGAGGCACAATCGCAGCAGAGTCAGGTGAGAGTCCATTTCATAAATACATTTTAATAGTTTTTGTTTCACATTAGAACAATTATTGGTGCAGGTTAATGTTGGCATGTGTGGCTGTAATTTAAAATAATGTTTTTTTGCTGCAACTGTCTTCATCTAAAGGGATATTAATCCAAATATTAATATTATTAATATTAATATTAATATTAATATTAATATTAATATTAATATTAAATTATATATATATATATATATATATATATATCAGATATATCATATATATCAGAGTTTCCGCTAGAAAAAAATGGTGCCGGTCAAAGTGACCGGCAGAGGTTTCGTTTTCCGGACATTTTTTTCATTACCATCAACTACCTCACATCTTAGCCATGGGAACTTGTCACTCCATTCCGACCGATACGCCCTACACTTCGGCTTTTTCTCCGGTGGTGGCGGAGGCTCCGCCAGACAGGAGGCTCACAATAAAGCGCACGCCTAACGGCTATAATATAGACCTAAACCACGAACTATTGAGAGACGTTTCAAATATGGCCAGGCCCAGGCAGACTAGCATTAAAAGTTTTTTTCAGAGGCCAGACGCGAAGGAGGATACTGAATCAGGAACGCCTGAAGCCTCAGATGTCCAGAGCCAGACAGCTCAGCATCCGGTGGTGGCGGAGGCTGGCTGAGCCTCCGCCTCCACCGGTGGCGGAGCTGTCTGGCTCTGGACATCTGGACATCTGAGGCCATATTTGAAACGCGTCTCAATAGTTCGTGGTTTAGGTCTATATTATAGCCGTTAGGGCGTGCGCTTTATTTGAAATGCAACATGCGATGTTGTTTAAAAACTTTCAAACGGTCGATTCAGATTGTGTTGGGGGGCGGGGCCGGGGTTATTAGGCAGTTTTTTTATTCTGACAATTTGACCGGAGAGATTTAATTTTGTCGGACATTTAGTTTTTTTCCCGGCCAATGACCGGTAATTACCGGACAACGGAACCCCTGATATATAAACTTTGTCCTTCACCCTCCGCGGGTGGTCTCTCATCCTTCGAGCTCGGGTCCTCTACCAGAGGCCTGGGAGCTTGAGGGTTCTGCGCAGTATCTTTGCTGTTCCTAGTACTGCACTTTTCTGGACCGAGATGTCTGGTGTTCTTCCAGGGATCTGCTGTAGCCACTCTTCCAGTTTGGGGGTTACTGCCCCGAGTGCTCCGATGACCACAGGCACCACTGTCGCCTTCACCTTCCAAGCCTTTTCCAGCTCTTCTCTGAGGCCTTGGTATTTCTCTAGTTTCTCATGTTCCTTTTTCCTGATGTTGCAATCACTTGGTACTGCAACGTCAACCACAACGGCCTTCCTCTGCTGTTTGTCCACCACCACAATGTCTGGTTGGTTCGCCATTACCATTCTGTCAGTCTGAATCTGGAAGTCCCACAGGATCTTGGCTCGGTCATTCTCTATCACCTTTGGAGGTGTTTCCCACTTTGACCTCGGGTTTCCAGTCCATACTCCGTACAGATGTTCCTGTACACTATGCCAGCCACTTGGTTATGGCGCCCATGTATGCTTTCCCTGCCAGCATCTTACACCCTGCAGTTAAGTGTTGGATTGTCTCAGGGGCCTGTTTGCACAGCCTACACCTTGGGTCTTGTCTGGTGTGGTAGATTTGGGCCTCTATTGCTCTGGTGCTCAAGGCCTGCTCCTGTGCAGCCATGATGAGTGCCTCTGTGCTGTCCTTTAGTCCGGCCCGTTCTAGCCATTGGTAGGATTTCTTGATATCAGCCACTTCAGTTATGTTCCGGTGGTACATCCCATGTAGGGGTTTGTCCTCCCATGATGGTCCCTCCTCCAGCTCCTCTTCCTCTGTTCCCCATTGCCTGAGACATTCACTGAGCACGTCATCTGTTGGGGCCTTATCTTTGATGTACTTGTGGATCTTGCATGTTTCATCCTGGATAGTGGCTCTCACACTCACTAGTCCACGGCCGCCTTCTTTACGGCTAGCGTACAGTCTCAGAGTGCTGGATTTGGGGTGGAACCCTCCATGCATGGTATCTGATCACTGGCAGGGCGTAGCTGTTTATTGCCCGTGCCTTGTTCTTGCCATTGAGCTGACTTCTTAGGACTTGCCTTACTCGTTGGAGGTATTTGGCAGTTGCTGTTTTCCTTGTTACCTCTTCGAGGTTGCCATTTGCCTGTGGTGTTCCAAGGTACTTGTAACCATCCTCAATGTCTGCTATTGTTCCTTCTGGGAGTGAGACCCCTTCTGTGTGGACTACCTTCCCTCTCTTCGTCACCATTCGACTACACTTCTCAAGCCCGAATGACATCCCAATGTCAGAGCTGTAGATCCTGGTGGTGTGGATCAGTGAGTCGATGTCCGCTCACTCTTAGCGTATAGCTTGATGTCATCCATGTAGAGGAGGTGACTGATGGTGGCCCCATTCCTGAGTCGGTATCCATAGCCAGTCTTGTCGATTATTTGGCTGAGGGGTTCAGGCCTATGCAGAACAGCAGTGGGGATAGAGCATCTCCTTGGTATATGCCACATTTGATGGATACTTGTGCAAGTGGCTTGCCATTGGCCTCAAGGGTGGTTTTCCACAGCCTCATTGAGTTTGCAATGAAGTCTGAAGTCTGATGGAAAACAGCAAAATAACCCCAAAAACAGTTCCGCTAAATAATACATACATATATATATATATATATATATATATATATATATATATATATATATATATATATATATATTAGGGCTGGGAATCGATTAAAAAAAATTAACTAATTAATTGCACATTTTCTGTAATTAATTGCAATTAATTGTGTTTTCCCCCAAGCTTGTTATCATCAATATTTAAATTAGGGCTGGGCAACGATTAAAATGTTTAATTGTGATTAATCGCACAATGTTCTGTGATTAATTGCGATTAATCGCATTATACACAAAATTTAATAATGAATTCAAAATTAGTGTACTGCATACATTTTAAAAGAACTGCTATATGAACAAAAGTGCAATAACATTTGGTTTGCACTTTAAACAACACTTTAAACAAATAATGTGCTTTTTACAGCAGTTAAAACATTTCTTGTAAATCTGAACTTAAACATTAATGTAATCAAATTAAATATTAAAACCAAAAATATTTGCCACTGACAGGGCATTAATATTTTGTTTAGTTTGTTATAGAAAAACAAGTTATGTCCAGAGCTTCAATCATAACATTATAACAATATAAACAATATAAATGTCTCTCTTGTGTTTTCATTACAGTCAGAGCATGTAAATGCAGTTCCCGCGCGTTTCACACACCCTCTCCCTTTCACTTGCCAAACTCAAGGGTGTATGGGTAATGTAGTCTCTGCTCTTGGTGGGACGAATTAGGAAGCGTGCATTGTGAAGGGCGCTCTGGACAGCGGCAGAGCAGGCAAAGGATTAAAACCTCTATTAAAACAGATGTCGAAATGAGCGTACCAGTACGCTAAAAGCACGTTCTGGGCGCACGGAGAAGTGGTGGTACTGAGTACAGATGCGTACCGGCCCACTTAAAGCGCTGGATGAGGGCGGCTCATACGTGCAGTCATTCGTCTTTCACTATACTAATCGGCCGACGTTAACGCGCGATAAAATAATTGTCGGCGTTAATTCATTAATGCGTTAACGCGATAAAAACGCGATAAAAACGCGTTAACTTGCCCAGCCCTAATATATATATATATATATATATATATATATATATGTATTATTTAGGCGGAACTGTTTTTGGGGTTATTTTGCTGTTTTCCATCTTGATTTATTCTGAACCGTTGCACATTCACAAGTGCCCCTTGTAGTTGCAGAGATATAGTCATTTACTGTGAAGATGTCCTTTGCGAGCAGACACACCAAAAAGCAGGCTTGGACTTAAAGGGTTAACAGTCTCGTGGCAGAAGGGATTTATATTAAAAGAGTTAGATTTTCTTAGCAAGTATATGAGTTGCTTGTCCTTTGTTTAACAATTAACTCTGTGTTTGTGTCTACTTTAATTTAGAGTCAACCCAGGTGCGAAGATACAGTATTCAACAGCAGACACTGCTAATCTTTTTTGAACAAACCCCTTTTAACTAATTGCCCAATTGCACAGCCTTAAGAACGTGCATATCATGAATGCTGGGTCTTGTTTGTTTTCTGATAATCTGCACCTACCGGTAACTTGCCATTTAGCAATAAAAAATATTCTAAAAACCTGGATTAATTTACATCATCTGCATTTTATCACCTTAAAAACATTTCCAGAGTAAAAGGGATGATGTCTCAACCAGACTTAGAGAAACTTATCCATGCTTTTATCTCCAGCAGGTTAGATTACTGTAACGGCCTGCTCACTGGTCTCTCAAAACAAGGGTTAAGACAGCTGCAGCTTATTCAGAACGCGGCTGCTCGGGTTCTCACCAAAACCAGGAAGAACAACCACATTACACCAGTTTTTAAAATCTCTGCACTGACTTCCTGGTGCTCAGAGAATAGACTTTAAAACAGCACTGCTGGTTTACAAGCCTACACAACTTAAAGTGTTTTTTATCTTCTTCTTTTTTTCTTTCTCATTCTTTTAAAATGTTTTAAATTTTCTTATGTTTCTTAATCTAAACCTTGTAAATTGTCTTTTATTCCTGTAAAGCACTTTGAGTTACCCAGTGTATGAATTGTGCTTTATAAATAAAATTGCCTTGCCTTATTCTGGTTAGTCACATTGTACTGCTATCATTTTGAACAATACTGTATGTGTACAATTATTGCCTTATTTCAACTATTAAGAATAAAGCAATTATCAAGTCAGGTTTGATGTTAGCGCCTTTTTTAAGAAAGGCTGAATGCTGCTAAATACCAGACCAATACAGCATTAGCCATAGCAGAGCAGTGAGGACAGATACGTTTAATTATATCTCGTGCAAGTAAACTTACACAAAGTGCTGAGAGAGTTTAATCAAGCTATGAGTGTAGTCCAGGTAAGCTTTGCATGTGAACGTACTGACTTGTTATGAATTTGTCATTTGTAGCTATCAACTGCAAACTTTGTGACCACACGAGGCTTTGACATTTTTGACATCTGGACTTTATTTTTTTAAATGTTGACATCATGAAAGATTAAACAAAACTCTGGATAAGCATTCAGTGCTCTCTAGGTGACACATTACTTTGTCACTCTATTATTGCTATGAAGTTTTAAGCTTAAAACTTAATTTATATGCAAACTATTTAAGGGGTCTTTTACACCTGCACTGTTTGGTTCGAACGTTTGTATTTCCCCATTTGGTTAGAACCTAATCTTCAGGTGTGTAAGTTCCAGCAGACCGTGGTTCAGACCACTCAGCTGCTCTATGGTCTAGACCAAACTGAACCAGTTGGACTGATAATTATGACATTTAAATGATAAACGTGCGTTGTCAGAGAATCAAAGTTTTAAATGGATTTTGCAGAACCCTGTTTTGGGGATTTTCAATGCCCAAGACTGTGGATTTTAACTGCAACTTTGACATATCAATAAAAATTGAAATAAATGTTCAGCTAGTACTTCATTTTAATCCTTTACTTAACAAATTGCTGCATTATTAATTGTTTTCTTTACAGAATGTGTTCTTCTGACTAGCTAACAGAGGCTTATTATCTGTCTTTTTTTTCTTTGTCTAAGTGAACGAGCTTATATAGAATGAAAAGCACCAGCGCCATCTGTTGGTGTAAATATCTGGTGCTACTACTGAAAGAAATCAACCTGTCTTCTTTTTTTAACAAATAGGCAACAACAAAGCAAAATTAGCTCTAACTAATACCTAATGTACTATGAAACATTAAATAAAGATTCAACATAGACAGTTAAACCAGGTCACACCCCAACAACAAGACCTACAGAGCATTGGATCAACTGGAGCATTTTACTCAGTTTTGTCAGTTTTGTTATCAAACCTGTGTCTCATATTCATAAAAAGGCACATTTTGGTAAAAAAATGGAAATCTTATAGTTTTCATACATAATTTAATTTTGGTATTGCCTTTATAGCTAACATTTCTGCCCGTGGATGCAACATTTAAATGGACTGTGTTGGACTGTAGGAAATATTTAACATATAGGCCTTGCCTTATGTAACATTTTATCAAAACAAGTACAGTTTCTTGACTTCTGTGTCGTTTCCAGTTTTTGGAGAATGTTCTTCACACTCTCCACAGCCTCGGTCTTCAGGTCTTTCTCTCTCTCTGGACTTGTTCTTCTAGCCCCATGATCTGATGCTGAAGATCTCATCTGTTCTTGTAGACTTTCTGAGTTCAGTAGAGATCTTCTTTATGCCGGCCTTTGAAGCTTCCTGCAGCTCCTCCAGTTCTTTACAAATGGCCTCCAGCATAACAAAATCCTGAAGAGCTTCTGCTTCTACTGTTTCCCTCAAATGTTGTTGTTTCTCCAGCTTGAGATCAACCTCAGAGACATATTCATAAGGTTGGACTGGTCTCACTTTAGCTGCTGGAGGTTGGCAGCCCCTTAATCTCAGCTGAGACCTTTTGCAACGCCTTTATTTTCTTGAATAGCTGTATAGCCTCCAGTTTCTCCTCCTTAGCCTGGATCCTCAAAGCCTGGATGTGCTGCAGCGCATTTTTGTAGAGAGTCTGTGCAATCTCCATTAAGACCCTCAAAGTCTTTTCTTTGTGGAGCTGATTGTTGGCTTCCTTCAGCGCCTGTTTGGCTCTGAGTAGTGCCGTGTTGATGTTTTCTATCTCTGCAATGCACTTCTTCTTGACCATTTCCAATCCACTGCACACAGCGGCCACTGAGCAGAGCTCCATCATGTCTCTGGCACCTTTCTCATGGTTGGTCTTTATCTCCTCTAATTCCTTCTCCGAGACCTTGTTTTGCTTCTTCTCAGCATGAAGTTTCTGCTTTAGCGTTTTGTTCTGGACCCAAAGAGATTAATTTTCTTTGACCAGAGCATGGAGCTCATCCTTGTAGAGCTTATTGAGGTCAATGAACATCAAGGCGTCCCTTTCATAGTCCATTTTCTATCATTGTATAGCTGTGTCTGATTAGCACCAAAATATAGGTTTGTACTGTTCTGCAAGTCTGAACGGATAGAAATGTATTGTTCAAAAATGACAAAATTTTGGAATTTTGTCATTTTTGGAATTGTTGTACATGACATTATTAAATAATGTTGCTACAGTAACAACAAACAGATCTGCTGGGCTACAGTCTCCTGAACGTATGATATATATATATATATATATATATATATATATACAGTGGTGGGAAGAGTACTGAAAAATCATACTCAAGTAAAAGTACTATTACTTACCATAAAATGTAATGTGAGTGGAGTAAAAGTACCTGTCCTAAATACCACTCAAAGTACGAGTAAAAAGTAGCCCCTTCAAAAGTACTCAAGAGTAGGGAGTAGTGAGTATTATGCTGTGACTTATTCCACCTTATACCCTGTGAAATAAATATGTAGCTTTATAACAGTGTCGTTCTCTTTTACATTCAAATTGCGCATTGTATTCTGCAGTGTATTTAGTAGCGGTTTAAAGCCATTTTGCGATTTAAGTCATTATACATAGGCCTACAGTATAACCAGCAACAACCCCGCTCCCTCTTCTCATCAATGACGACGACTGATGAGTTAAGGTACGTTCACACCAAACGCGAATTAAGCGTTAAGCGCGAGTGATTTACATGTTAAGTCAATAAAGACGCGACGCGCGTGTGGAGTCCTGCGGCGCGATTCGCGCGAATGAGGCGGCGCGACGCGATTCGCGCGAATGAGGCGGCGCGAATAGCGCGAATAGCGCAATTGAGCGCTTGACGCGCTAAACGCGCGCCAACGCTTCATTCGCCGAAGTTGAAAAATCTGAACTTTTGCAGAAATTCGCGCGCGTTAACCAATCAGGAGCTTGCTCTAGTAGTGACGTGCTACGAACGGAGGCGGACCATAGAGGCAGAAATCCAAAACAACAATGGAGGACGGTTATCGGGCAGCCTGTGGAATACAAACATCTTCGTCATTTTTCAGAGCCAGGAATCTTAAAAGTTCTTGCTCAAGGAAAGTGAGTGAGGGGTCGGAAACTCTGGTGAGTTGCAAAAACGCCTTTTAATTCTTTAGAGTCGATATATTGAGCCAACTAGCTAGCTAAAGCCTGAGCTAATTTGCTCCGTACTTTATAACTAGTTTTCCACCGCCGAGTTTATAGAGGATATGTGTTGTTTGTGACTGGTGTAATGTTCAAATGTTAACTTGTATTATAATTTAATAATATAATATGTATATTATATATATTGTCATGACAGAGCTGACTTTTGATGCCAATGAGCCTGGGCACTGCGAAAACCTGCTGCTGCTGCTGCAGCTTCCCCTGCCCCATCCACATCTGCTGCTGTATCCACAGGTGTGTACAGGCAATAAATACATATCATATACAATCATTGACAGTAAGCCCTCATAGCCTCTTACATTCAGATACAAACACAACCCTGGTGGTTTGTTAATGAGTTGATAATGTTTTTCTGCCTTTTCATGTGTCATTTAATACAGAGCAACCAAAGAGAAGACCCAGTTCAGAAGCTCTCAGAACACATGCTGTAGCTCCAGCTCCAGGTTCAGAGGATCTTCTCTTGAGTCTGGTCCCTTCTCTGCAGAAGTTACTGTCTTGGACGAAACAATTTGTCAAATTTCAAATACATACATTAATCTATGAAAGCAGCACAGTTCTGCTTCATTTGGAACCCAGTGTATAGTTTTTAAAATGATGCAGCTGTCACAGCAGGGATTAAACCAGACTCTCTCTGTTCTCCTCGCTTCACTTTAGGATTATTTTATTCCTGCTCAGAAATAGTGCATTAAGTTTTGTGTATAGTTTCATAATTCCATTTTTTTTAAATAAATGTTTTATATAATGACCAAATGTGATGTGTTTGTCACAAACATTTCAATATTTCAGACTGATTTATTTAGAATAAATAGAAGAAAGTTTATAATGTTCAGTATTTAAGACTAGATTACTTATGGTAAACACTTGTTCATTTTTATTATATTCTATTGCAAACACATCTACAATAGTACAGTAAGAAAACAGTTATTTATGATTAGACCAGTGTTGTATTAATGAGAAACAAGCCATGAGTCATAGATTCTTTTGGAGGCTGGCTCCATTTATTAAAGAAATAAAAACAAATAAGAGATACAACACACTGTTATAAATACAATTCTAAATACGATTATATAGACATAATACTATATTGACTGTAGGACTGATAACTGTGTTCAGGAGACTGTAGTTGTCCACATATTAATTACTCATAATCACACTAAATATTGACTGGAGACAGATGGACAGACTTGAATAGAGCGTCAGTAGTTGCTGTCCTGCGGGAAATCCTCGCACCGACTCGGGACAACAGGTCATCGAACTGGGGCCGGCTCAGTGGGAAGTACCGCTGAAAGCGGCCATCCAGGCGCAGCTCCTGGAGAAGTTTGTGAAACTTACGGAGCTGGGTCCGCCTCTGAAGCATCCGATGGACCCCGCACAGCGCCGAACGGGTTCACGCCGCTTTTTCAGTCCTCCAAAGTAAATAGAGCACTGCTACTTTCTCGATAAAAACCCATCTCAACCATTCTTCAACAAGACCGGAAGACAACCCGCCTGGCAGAAGCCCCTCCTATGACGCGAATTCGCGTCTGTTGTTGAGTGAATTTCACGCGAATGAAGCGAATTTCACGACGAATGAAGCGAGTAAACTCAAAATGTTCAAGCGTCCAACTACGCGCGAATAGCGCGATTTATTCGCGCAATTCGCGTTTGGTGTGAACGCTGCTATAGTCTTATTAAGCAGTCGTTGCTTGTGATGATTTTTGCGTCTTCTCGAACACGTCCATACTGCTGCATTAATAAAATGACCGTGCCTTCACTCCAAGCTGGTTGCTAATCGCTAACGCAATTGTTTTTGGCGAATAATTTCGGTTGCCTGAAACATTCGGTGCATCCCTAATTCACATTGGCTCATAAAACCTAACACAGTTTTATTTATGCCCCCCACACTATATTTGTGACGTTTATTATACCATTTAACATAAATATTTAAGATATGATACTTAGCAAATATGAAATCTTTTTAAATTAGAGGAAGAACTCTTGAATGCTGATATTTCAACCGGTCTGGGCAAGCAAAGTAGGCATGACATAACGACACAATTGCCCTTCTTCGCCTTCATTGTAAAACCTCCTTCAGGTACGGCCAAGGATGCTGAAGTGCTGTATTTGAGTTACTGCATGTTGAAGCATCCACCACACTTCCTTCCTCCTCCTCCTCATGATTAAACTAAATTGGCGCCAGGTGTTTTGAAGTCTGTCTGATGCAAGTTTTCTATGCGCAGTTTGATTGGACGGGAATCACTGGACTGATTATTCTCCTTAGCCAATCATCATTGACAGGAAAAAAAAATGTAGTGACTGCAGGTTGAGGGAAAATAGTGCAGTAAAAGTACAGATACAGCACTAAAAATGTACTCAAGTACAAGTAAAAGTACACTGTTTTTAAACTACTTAATAAAGTACAATTCCTGAGAAAAAATACTCAATTACAGTAATGAGAGTATTTGTAATTCGTTACTTTACACCACTGTATATATATATATATATATATATATATATATATATATATATATATATATATATATATATATATAAAATAACAAATACCACTGTAAATAAATTTAACATTTTCCAAAAATCCTAAGGTTTATGTCCCATCCCCTGCCCCAATCTAATACCTTCCACTCAAGCACGGGGACAATGCAAACTCCTTTCTGGGCGGAAAAAAACCCTCACTTGACTATTTTATGGAATTTATTTATGGAATGTTTACTAAAACTTTTCAAAAACCTTTTTAGAAAGTCTGTTTATGGAACTTAAAATACTGTATAAGGATGAGCTAAAAGCTAAAAAAAAATTTAAATAATAGTAATAGAATTACATATAAGTAAATTTAATTGCACTGTGTTTGGCTTTTGTCAGATTTGTCATTTCACATTTAGTTTTAATATAGAAACAGCTCATCATTTTATTAAAAATCCCTTAATAGTTTCTTCAAAATTGGTCACCTATATAGTGCATTATAACCTCATGTTTATAATATATTGATAAATAACTGTAGCTAAAACTGCTCCATGCCTTGTGTTGTATAGTACTGTGCCCTGTAATTAAAAGCGTTTTCTCAGAAATTAACTTGCATTATGTTTTTTTTTAAGATAACATCTCCACACTTTATAATAATTCTATGTAAAATTTGTAAAGAAACTTTTATTTATTAATGAATTTTTAGTTTTAGAGAACTCTTGTGAACCCTGTGAAAGTTTTTCTCCAAATACCATAATGTCATTATTCATGCTTTGAGCCACACCTGTAGAAAAAGAACATAGGGACAATTACATTTTCTACTCTTCCCTTTTCTTCTCCATCTTTTGGTACCTTTGGGATTTGATGAAAAATGAACCAATATATCCAGCAGCTCTGTGATCATGGTTGATGGATGGAAGGGAGGAAATTATCATCCACGCCGCACTGCAGAAACTCGAGTATCTTTTAACACCCCCTCATAGCTCATACATAGTCAAAATGTATGGTTTAGTTTTTTTTTAACATTTGGGACAACCTGTAGACTGTTGTGTTAATTGACTCAATGGAATCTCCACATTCAAGATCTTGAGTAAATTAGAAAAGGGTACCTCTAAACAGAATGATTTAGCGTGGTACTAACACCCCTAAAGTTGCTTGTGTTTCCACAGTGGGCTGTCCTCACTGTCAGGTAAAAAGCGAGTGACTTTATGCTATTGCTTTAAGATCTGTTTTTCCCACATTTTAAACTGTGATGTTTAAAATAAAATAAATGTGAATGTGAATTTTTTTTTTTCACTTGATGGAGAACCATTAGCCATTTGAATGGTGCTTTCAGAGTTTTTATAGGCCACACTTAAGCGTTTCTACTGTAAGCTGTAAGACAACAAGTCACACTAACCCCATAACAATAATCTTAGTTTTCTTATGAGTACTCTCTGTTGTGTTCGATCCCCGTCATATGCTGTCTTAAGCTAGTTAGCACGTATAGTTGTACACCATCTGAGTATTTTAATTTCTCACATTTCTGCATAAAATCACCATCAAATGTGATCTGATCATTTCATCAAATGAAAAAACAGTGTCTGCTTTAACTAAAAACACGCAAACGAGGGTTGTCCGAGTCATTTGATTTTGAGTATCTGCCGATACCGAGTCCCGATCCGATACTTCTATAGTACATACAAAAAGAATAAAGAAGAGTGAAAAAACAGATCCAGGATGCTCCTTATTTTTTATTTAATTCACCTTATTTTAACATTCAACAACTCTGTTAACAAACAGTGCACTTCTGTGAGGTAGCTTGAACAATCAAGTAATAAATAACATAAATTCTTCACTTTTTTAGTGCAACAGTAAATATAAAAAAAATCTAATATAAAAACAAATAGCACCAACTTAAAATACCCGGCAGGCATGTAAACAAATAAAAAAAATAAAAGTGCCTCAGTGTTTGCAAAGCCAGTAATGTGCTTTTAGGAACTGCACTTCTAACTCTTACTGTATTACAGTAGTTTCACAGAAGGAAATGTATGTTTTTCTTAATTAAAACTAACATCTCTACCTTGTCAGGTTTGAGCTTGTTTCTGTTCCCATCAAGGACGTTTGCAACGGCACTAAATAGTCTCTCACTGTCTCTCACTCCCACAGAGCTGCAGGGGGCACTGAGATACTGGGTACATACAGCAGCCATAGAGGGAAACTGAGTAGCATGTTCTTTCCAGTACTGAAGTGGGTCGCTTTTCTTAGGGGTGTTTTTCTCTGAGAGGTAGGTCTGAGTTTCTGCTGATGTGTTACTCACGGACTGCAGACATTCTCGCTCTTTCCGCTTCAAACTGCTTCCGTGTTCTACTTTGCTGGCATTTAACACTAGAAGTCCCAGACATTTGTAACCCTCCTTTAGCCAAGTGGAAGCTAACTGGCTAGTCTTTTGGCTATCATTAGCATCAATTCATGTGTAAATATGGTCATTACCTGAGCAATCTGCAGGGGGGTTGGGTGTGTGTGTGTGAATGGTTGCTGGTGGCTTGTTTGTATGTGTGGGGGAGGGAGGGTTGCTAAAAGCAGAGAACTCGGCAGGCCTTGGAAATGATCCTGAGTGAAGTAAACCCTTGTTACTCAGATGGAGAAGACATACAGACGTGGACAAAAATGTTGGTACCCTTCGGTCAATGAAAGAAAACCTCACAATGGTCACAGAAAAAACTTTATTCTGACAAAAGTAATAATAAATAAAAATTCCAACGCGTTGCTGTTTCTGTGAGAAGTCAAAATAGTCTAACTCTGTGCCACCGCATAACTATTGATGTGAAAAAATAATGAGAATATAAATATATATCCGACTCATATATATATATATATATATATATATATATATATATATATATATATATATATATATATATATATTCTCATTGAGTCCTGATCGGGAGGTAACCAGTGTTGTGCCTGAACGCGTTCATTGAACGATAGTTCATGAACTCGTTCATATTTTGGGTGAACGTGAACTGAACGGGCTGTATTACTGCCTGATGAACGTTACTGTGAACTCGTTCATTCTGGTGTCTGTGAACGGCACGCTCTCTCAGGTTAACTTCGTTCAATAGGGTGCCAGATTTCTATAGAGCCTTCCAGGCGAAAACCCGCTAAAACACACCGCAAACCAGCCGGAAACGGGTCTTAATATGTAGCGGAAAAACACCAAAACCTGGCAACACCAGCCACCAGTGTCGCACCGCCCCGCGCATGCGTGACGCTCATCAAAAAAAAAAAAAAAAAAATAAAGCATTGAGGCGACAGCAGCATGTAGTAAGGCGTATGATCATTTAAATTCATTCATGTAACTTGTTTGTTGAACCTGCCTGGTCTATTTTTCCAGGATTCCAATATTCTGTTTTAGCATGTGGACAATGGAAAATTATTAAAATTTAAAAACGTTTTCACCTTAATGATTACTGTCCTGTTTTTCTTTGAATAATTCCTCATTAAAAAAAGACCATTCAAGCAGCACGTTTGTCCTCATGTTCTTGAGAATGTACTGTAGGGTTGAAAGCTCCAGCTGCTACTGGTGTGGAGTGAATGGACAGCAACAAAGCATTAAAGCAACAATGTCCCCTCAATGCTAACGTAAACCCTGGTTGGATAAGGATTGAAAATTGGATATGAAAATTAAATCTGACGCATAACTTCATTGTTAAAACTGATAAAATAATTGCTGTCTGTGATTCTATATGGGCTGTGGCAATAATTCTGAAAAATAATAGCTCGCAGCAACATATGGGAAAAAAGAACTATGAACTAGTTCATTTTTGGAACTGTGAACTTAGTTCAAAATTTTGAAGTTTGAACTGAACTGAACTAGTTCATTTTAAAATTTGTGAACTGAACTTTGAACTAGTTCTTGTAGAAAGTGAACTTTCCCAACACTGGAGGTAACGTCCAATTCCGATCAAGTCTGAAATCACGTGATCGGATCGGGACATCCCTAACCCAAACATTTATAGGTTATCATATTTTTAATGAGGATAACATGCAAACAATGACAGAAGGGGGAGGAATAAGTAACTGAACTTTCACATTTAATATCTGGTTGCCCCCCCTTTGGCAGCAATAACTTCAACCAGACGTTTCCTGTAGTTGCAGATCCGCCTGGCACATCGATCAGAATCAATCTTGGACCATTCCTCTTTACAAAACTGCTGCAGTTCAGTCAGATTCCTGGGATGTCTAGCATGAATCTCTGTCTTGAGGTCTTGCCACAGCATCTCAGTGGGGTTCAAGTCAGGACTTTGACTTGGCCACTCCAGAACGTTTATTTTGTTCTTCTGAAACCATTCTAAAGTTGATTTACCTCTGTGTTTTGGGTCATTGTCCTGTTGCAGCATCCATCCTCTTTTTAGCTTCAACTGTCTGACAGACAGCCTCAGCTTTTCCTGCAAAACATCCTGATAAACTTTTGAATTCATTTTGATGAATTCCAGTGCCAGTGATTTCTGTAAGTCTTTAGCAGACACTCTAGGGTTCTTTTTTACCTCTGAGTATTCTGCGCTAAACTCTTGTTGTCATTTTTGGTGGACGGCCACTCCTTGGGAGAGAAGCAACAGTGCCAAACTCTCTCCATTTGTAGACAATTTATCTAACTGTGATTTGATGAACATCTAGACTTTTACAGATGGTTTTGTAACCTTTTCCGGCTTTATACAAATCAACAATTCTTGATCGCAGGTCTTCAGAGAGCTCTTTTGAGCGAGCCATGGTGCACATCAAGACACAATTCTTACCAGGTGTGTGTTTTATAATGAGCAGGGCAGCTTTAAGCCACTTCTCAGTGATTGGACACATCCTTAAATTGTTTGGTAAAATTGGTATTAATTGCTTTCAAAGTCTCCTTAGGCAGAAGGTTCAGTTACTTATTTCTCCCCCTTCTGTTATTGTTTGCATGTTACCCTCATTAAAATTATGAAAACCTATAAATGTTTGGGTGGTTTTAGTTAAAGCAGACACTGTTTTTTCATTTTATGTAATTTTGACAAAGATCAGATCACATTTGATGGTGATTTTATGCAGAAATGTGAGGAATTCCAAAGGCTTCAGATAGATTTTTATGCCACTGTAGCATTAAAGCACAACAACATGGCTCATTAATTGCATGGACACATACTTTGCTAAGTACTGAAATATAAACCATATAATCTAATTTTGTAGTGGTGCAGTGGGATACTCTTATGAGACCCTTAATACACCTTTTGATCAAAGGGCGACTTCTGCAACTCCAATTGGAATTGAGGAAAAGGTTAAAGCAATAGCATCTGGACATAGGTTTCAAGGTGAAGACATTTCATTCCTCAACCAAGGAACTTTTTCAATTTTGAAGTTCAACTGGTATGAGAGCTGAGCTTATATTTTTCAACCTGAAACAAATGTAGCACAAGCTCTGAATATAGAACCTTTTCCCTTTTCCAAGCTGTCACATGCATTTGGTCCTCCTTAGCTTTACTTTTCATACCAGGACCATATGAGACAACATGTCATATACATGTCCATGAATGAATGAATGCTTTATTTGTCATTACTGTAGTGTATGTACTAGTGTATAATATAATAAGAAATATTAATTTATTAATTTGGGTAAATTATCAATTAATATCCTTTATTATCAAAATTGTCTCGTTAAGGGCACCACCCAGATAATTTCTGGGAAACTGATTATATTGACTAAGTCTCAATTAATCTGAAGGAATAGAATTCAATCTGTTTTCGGATATACTTCTGATATAACATAAAAACGCCAAATCAGAATCTTTACGTTTTATGGGGTTTTATTAAAGATTATACAAAGTTAACATATTTGATGGGAAATGACACAAAGGGTGAATTATTGACATATAATGGGAATAATGATTAACACAAAATGATAAACAACAAAATTACTGACTATAACTTTGTGGAGGATAATAAACTGATTAAAACTCGGCTGGGAGAGTTTAATTACCGGATTATTAAAAAGGGGTTTTGGGAAGAGGATAGGTGAATTGATTTGAGCTTATTAAATACAGTTTAAACGCCAAACTCCCGCTGTGTCAAGTGCGGCTTACTTTGGTTCGCTGGCACTAGTTCCGCTGGGCTTCCGCCCCAGGTCCAAAGTGTTGCTTCGGTTCTGAAGCGGGCGCCGGGAAGAGAGGGTGCCGCTCGCACAAGGTTTCCGTCACTGACTGGATGCCGCTGGCTGGTTGCGCGGGCTGCCAGGAGATTGAGTTGTGGAAGGCGTCAACTGTATAAAGCCGTAAAAGTCTTTTGAGTCTTTTAGAGTCTTTGAAAAATATCGCTGGCCAACTGGAAAAAGGGGGCTCTCTGGAGTCGTTCCTCTGGCTTAGAGAGTCCGTAGTTCCCACAGAGTTCTTGGTCTTTCTCAAGAACTACAAAACTGTCTTCCTTCTCGTGCGGTGACGTCACAAGAGTTTTACAAAATAATCAATGCGTGGCTGTTTAAAAATAAAAATCGCGTTGCTTGGCGGCAACGGGTCTAGAAAATTAAAAGTAAGTTCGGTTACGAAGAAAAATCTAAGAAAAGCCTGAGGGCGTAAAAAGAAAGCTTAAAAACGTGAGAGGTGTTTCAGAGAAAGAAACAAAAGTGGCTCAAGAGAACGATTTCCGGCGCGCACAGGGGTTTTGTGCGGCTTGAGGGGGTGTGTCTTTGGGGCGTTTCTCTTTTGGGGGAACGGCCTGATTTGAAGGAAAGCCTATCCCACCTAAATTTTTAATTCAAACAACCCCTTTATCTTCCACAAAGATATATTGAATATTTAAACACATATACATCCACATTGCTGTGTGTACTGTAGAATCCATACCTAGAAAATACAATTCTGAGCATATCCTGGCAACATGCATTCATTTCAATTTATTAACAATGCGAAACAAGAGAGGGATTATTCTGGTCCTCTGTCGGGGAACAATCCTGTTAATCCTGTTAAACACGTTAATTCAATCATTTAAACATTTTCCTTTTTGATTGTACCAGAATGTCCGTTTATGAGATATCCAAGTCATTTGTAAACCTTTCCGTTTACAGAGGAGTTAAAGTCGAAGTTTTGATGAGAAAGTATTTAGCAGAGTTCCTCCATACTGTCGCTAGAGGGCAGTATGGTATCATCCAGACAGTCTCAAGTCCTTGTTTGGGCCAATACACAAAAGTCGTATTTCAAAAGGCAGTATGCGTCAGTTCTGGCTCCAGCGAGTCTGGGGCTCCGAGATAACGCCTTTGATCTGCTTTGAGATGGAGAAGGTAAAAGTCGTTAATTTAGAATTATTTCCTGAGTTTTCCTCCTTGGAAAACAAAGGCCATCTGTTGTTCGTTAACACTGTGGTGTTAAAGTTCTGGGGCCTGTTTCAATAAGGAGGTTCAACCAACTCTGAGTTAAAACTTGAACTCTGAGTTGACTTACCTTGAGATGGGAAACTCTGAGTTTTCGGTTACAGATCAGCTGAAATTGGTTAGTTCAATCAACTCTAAGTTGATTGACTCTGAGTTAAGCGCGTGCACCACAACTATAAAAAGCCATTATCAATGGAGCGCAGATATTATGAGTCACCATGGCAACGGCGCCAGACAAAAAGAGGTCTTCATATTTTTCACCAGCAGAACTGGATGTGCTTATGCAAGCATATGGAAAGTACGAACATATATTTAAAAAAAGCAACACGGCTGCAGCGCGAAGGACAGAGAGTTAGCGTGGGAGAAAATAGCTGCTCGAGTCAATGCGTAAGTTTACATTTGAATTACTGTTATACAGTGTGTGTGTAATTAATTACTAAGTAATCTAAAAAACTTTTAGTTCTAACTAACTAAAGTTAACTAAAGTTTTTAGTTACAGTTCTGTAATATAATTAAAGGGATTACTCCGTAATTTAAAGTAAAATCTTATGTAATTGCATTAAATGCTGCATAGACGATAAAGCAATTCTGTATAAAATAATAGTGGATTTAACATCAAATTTTAAAAAGATATATTTTTCAGGATTAATTCATGCAATTGTATGTTTACTTGAAAGCATTAAAAGTGCAGTTTCTTGTCTCTCCTTGTATTGTTCAAGTGGTTGATGTTGATATGGGATTTAGAAAGTAATTAGTAACAAGTAGACCAATACTTTATAGAGATAGTAATTATTACATTAATTCAACCTTATTTTAATTTTCATGTAGGTGCAATCCTGCAGGTGTTAAAAGAACATGGCAGCAGCTGAAAATGAAATATAAAAACGTAATTCAATCAGGTAAGGCTTGAGCATATCATGGTTGTAGTCTACCTGACTTTACTAACATTTGACATATTAAATAACTGAATAGCATCCAGTGTCTAGCAGTGCCCAGGAAACAACACAAAAATTCTGAAAAAGCGCTTAAGAGCGAGGCACACTTTCCTTACAACTCTGCAAACAGTAGCCTTACTAATATGTTCTGCATCCCCGATGTTATACAGAAAACTACCATTTGCAAAGAAACGTAATGCAACGCAAAGCATCTGCTCGGATGTAAGAGCACGGCCGCCCGCGATGGCTGATATTTCTGATGTAAGAATGGATGAGATTATGGATGTATCTTATTGACTGTAAAGAAAAACGGTACCGCTCAAATAAAAATGAATATGGATATGACAAAAATCCACTCTGGGCCTCAAAATCCTCTCCGACGTAAATGTAACTCCCTACGGATTAATGCAGCCTCTTCATCCACAGGATCGTCCATAAAAGGACATGCCATTTCATTCACTTTAATTTGATCCGCTCTGCGTGACTGAAATGTGCGCAATGAATGAATGTATCGAAAGAATGAATGAGGTGTTTAAATACCACTTCCTCTTTAAAAAGGAGGACACGAAATAAACTCTGGGTTTACTGAAGAAAACCTGCTCCCGACCAGGTTAGGTTCACAGAGTAAGTTACCATGGTAACTGACTCTGAGTATAAGTTACCTCTCTTTCAGAAACGGGCTTGACTTACTCTGCTTTCTTGGGGTTGATTTACCTCCCATTCTGAAACGGAAAACCCAGAGTTTCCCTCATTTCAGGGTTAACATACTCAGAGTTTTCACTTAACCTCCTTTCTGAAACAGGCCCCTGGTCTGCTGGCAAAGTAAACACTTTCCTTGAGCCTGGAGAGGGGCTTTACAGCATAAATTGTCAGGGCGTGACGTTTATGTTGTAAACCCTGGTTTGACCTGAGTGTGATACAGTTAATGACCTGCTCTGTGGTGTCCTGGTCACTACATTACAATTGTACAAGTATCTGGTGGACACAATTTAAGTGGGTTTTTCTTTATGCTTGTGTAACAGGTTCATTAATAATAGTATACACAAAATTGTCTTTTTGTATTGTGTGGTAGTTCATACCTAGTATTTGACTTTTGTGCTGTCTTGGTCCTCCACCTACTTCTTCTGTATTTTTGTTTTATTCTTCTTTGTTTGTTCCCCGTGTGCACCAGTATAAAAGCGGGGTTTGCAACTTCCTCTTCCCTTTTGTAAATTCTGTGGTGGAATATGTAGTTTAGCTTAGTTTTAAATGTCTTTCTGTTATTATTTTGTCCTAATGTACCATTATCGTAATGTTATATTTTCAATTAAGTTTATATTGAGCATCGATGTTGGACCACTGTTTAGTTTATTGTGAGAAGGAAGTTACATGGGTTAGCTAACTCGTCCACTGTCTTCTACAGTTTGGACATGTTGATCTGTATTTCATTATTGTCATATAGGTATGTAATGCTTTTGCCCTTTTGTGAATTCTGTGGTGGAAGAGTTTGGGCACATGTTGATCATGTTGATTATCGTCATCCAGATTAAATGGAGAACGTCTCCAAAGGTTCCCCCATGTCTCGTGATGCATCACATCGCTCAAATAACACAACGCAGAAGCACAACGGTTACATTTGACATTTTTGATGATGTCCTTCTTTTTAGTGCATGTAAATAGCTATAGTAGCCCAGAAGGGACATACTGTCTTTGAAGAAGCCCAGTTGAAAAGGTCTGACACTGTTTGGAGAAAGCGGTGTGCTTCTCCTCCATCAGTGCTCAGTTTGTACTCTCTGGGCAGTTGTGGTAACAACACAATTCATTTAATAACTGGCACATTAAGTCTGTCTGTCTGTCTGTCTGTCTGTCTGTAATTGATCTCAGAATTGAAAAAGTCATTTGGAATTAGAAACAAAATATTTTAATTTTGAAAACTGAGTCCAGATGTCTCTGACCTACAGCTAATACTTTGATGCATATAAAACAAACCGACAATTCTCATACAAAAATTGCTCAATTAAAAATTATACATAATTAAATGTATAATTGCTACAATTATAATAAATGATAAACGAATTATGTTGGCCGTGTTCTTGAACGTGAGATTGACAGATGGATCAGTGCAGCTTCTGCAGTGATGCGGTCGATGTACCGGTCTGTCGTGGTGAAGAAGGAGCTGAGCTGTAAGGCAAAGCTCTCGATTTACCGGTCAATCTACGTTCCTACTCTCACCTATGGTCATGAGCTTTGGGTCATGACCGAAAGAACAAGATCCCGGATACAAGCGGTCGAAATGAGCTTTATCCGCAGGGTGGCGGGGCGCTCCCTTAGAGATAAGGTGAGGAGCTCGGTCACTCGGGAGGAGCTCAAAGTAGAGCCGCTGCTCCTCCACATCGAGAGGAGCCAGCTGAGGTGGCTCGGGCATCTGTTTCAGATGCCTCCTGGACGCCTCCCTAGGGAGGTGTTCCGGGCATGTCCCACCAGGAGGAGACCCCGGGGAAGACCTAGGACACGCTGGAGTGGATGTCTCTCGGCTGGCCTGGGAACGCCTCGGTATCCTCGGAAGAGCTGGAGGAAGTGTCTGGGGAGAGGAAGTCTGGGCGTCTCTGCTTAGACTGCTGCCCCCGCGACCCGGCCCCGGATAAGCGGTAGAAGATGGATGGTTGGATGGATGGGTGTTCTTCGAACCCGTACAAATCTTTAAAAATAGCTTTAACTTGAAAATAAATTGACAGTTGCCGGTTTAGGTTAATTAACAGCAGCTTTTATATTTTTGTAGATGCTGTTGTTTTAATTGACCTATAAGCTTTAAGGGTGTCCCAGTAAGTCTAGTAACTAGAAAAAGTGACAAGGATTTTGCATATTTGCACAGATTTGCTAAAATCATTACTCTAGGTGTGCAGTGCCTCATGTCTTGTTGTGTGAGCAGTAGTGGATATTTGAAATATACGCAAAACTTTATCTCTAATGCATAAAAATTATCTTTTCAGCACAGATGCTAAAACTCCATGTGGCAGTCTTGTCTTCTCTGCCTCTGTGGGGATATATTGGTTATTATTGCTTAGAGATGCTACTGGGATGTGCCATTATCTCCTGCTTCACGAGTGGAATGAGTGCAAGAGGTGCCCAATCTAGACTAATCTCCATCCGCTGGGATCTTTCCAGGTCTGAGCTCAGCAGCGAAATGGAGTTTTGTCACTGCCTAATGAGTGTAGCAGGTCGGCGCTGGCGGCCCGCTGACTCACTGAGAGCTGCTGGGCAAGGACTGATGAGGACACAGTGCTTTCCAGAGGTTGTCATTTGTTAAATCTGAAGTGTGAAGATCCGGGCCTGCTGCAATTAATCCCGCTCTAATTGTGATCTGGAGTTTTTTATTTCAAATTAATTAAGCCTGATCAAGTAGGAGACTGACATTTTTGTATTTGGCATACCTGCTTCAGTGCATCAAATCAAGCGCTCCCCGTGCACTAGTAATCTGCATCACCAATCATAGGTGATTAACTGGTCTCGGCTTCGGGCAAGAACACTTTCAATACAAGAAAAGCTGGAAGTCTAATAGACCTGCCTGTTGCTCCAAATCACTTTTATTCTCCTGCACACCATGCCCCCTTTGTATTATTACTGTAGTAAATATAGCTGGCTTTTCAGGCTTTATAGCTGGCTTTTTTATAGATTTTTTTTTGTAGAATTATATTCATATCAAACATGTTTTGTGAAATTCGTATACTTCAATAATCTTCGGTGTTAGTTACATCCGATTTCCTCCAAAGCTGTTTATTGTGGCAGACAGAAGATCTGGTGTGACATTAACTTGTATGTTGTCATTCTAGTGCTGTTGTCTGCTCCTCACTACCAAGAAGAAATGTAATATATGCTTATCAGCAGTGGCGGCTGGTGAGTTTGAAATGGTGGGGCTGTAATAAAAAATATATATTATTAATATTAGCCCAAAGTCTGTCTGCATGTTCCAGAGCTGTTGTCTGAGTCTCAATATTGATAATTGCTAAATGTGTTCACCTTCTTCCACTGCAGGCTCTGGCTTTGGGCTGATACACTGTGACTTATGGCTTGTGGGAAGCAGAAATTTTCGATTTTTATGATTTTTTTTTCAACACCGTGCAGAAACAGAGGTTCATGAGGAGTATCGGTTCATTACTGTGTTGTTTTTGTTTGTAGTGCCACAAAATGATGTCTCCAAAGACCAGCGCCAATTGCTTTTACGCACAGAAACGCACGTGCTTTATGCACATGCTCGACATAAACCATAGATTGTTTAAATAATGGATGTAATCCGCCCATTGCTCTCCTATTCACCAATATTGTCATTATGAATGGGAAATAAAATGGCAGATACATCCGGGCTTTTTGGCTTTTAATGCATAGTAAAACAATAGTTTTCAGATAACATAAACGGACATATTAATAAAAAATTCAGAGTTGTCATGTAGTAAAAACTTAGCTCTAGAGACCGAAGCCATCTTTTGTACCGGACATGATTTTTACACTTGTAAAGTCGCCATTGGGTTTCTCCTCATATTTCCGCTTTGGAGCCTGCCCTCTGGTGGACGGAGGTATATCACTGCATTTCACCTTTACTTGAGGACCATTTAAGAGATTCCATGAGAGAGGTTTGTTACATTGCTTTCTACAAAAGAGAGCATACAGTTGGCTATGTGGTAGATTCATTACACAAACTTACACAAACAGGGAAATATATTCTTTGCAGCACAATCGAACTGCGTGAATTAGCGGGACCAGGAGTTGAGATGAACACAGACTTACAACTGACAACAAGATAGAAAACATACATATTTGTATGTATTTGTATATTTGTACTTACCTTGCTGCTTTCTCTAACAAGAAAACATATGGCATCCGATAACTGCTCTTTTTCCTCCTTTATCCGACTCTATAACTTTCCAGTAATTTATATATTTCCCTTTCATCGCTTTGAACGCACATAAACCTACCAAACAGTCCATTTGGGTCCACAGAGGTCCCGAGGTTTTGCAAAGAGACGATCAAAACTCCCATATTTCTGAGTAGACAGTGAATGGCACAAGAACGGGTATTTGCGCCGCTGCAGTTTACAGTGTTGACAGTAGTACAAGTGACGGGAGATTGAATTGACCGCCAATTGGGCGCTCAATTTGATTGGTTAATGTTGCGCTAGTCTTTATTTCTCTAAGTTTGATTGGTGTTCATCTTACAGTACTCTGGGCAATTTTTTATCACCTATAGCAGCTCACCAAGCTTTATTGTGACATGCAGACAGACAAAAAAAACTATGTGCACACTTTTTTAAATAATATATATCACATACTATTACTTACATTTAATCCTAAATAGATTTGGCCTTTTTTTAGTGACTGTATACTTTTTTTTTTTCTCTATGCATAGTTTTTATCAGGGAGGGCGGTGCCCGATTGACTTCTATGGACCAGCCGCCATTGGTTATTAGCATGTATTATGTTTATCATAGAAATGAGAACACAACATCAAAGAGTCCAGACCTATGTATCTTTTTATCTGGTGAACACGGACCTATGCTGTGATAGCTTGGGCTCTTGAACTGAATTGTTAAGCAAGGTAGCTATTATTTCACAGTAATACTAGACAGGAAGTATGTGTCTGGACTGTCCCATAAAGTGCACTCTCTAATGCAGGGACCATTTGCTTTGACAACTTCACATAGAATGTGTAGACTTATACCTAAAGTCATAAAGAGAAAAATATATAGATAAAAAACATTACATTATAATATATATTAGACTTTAACGTTAATTAAGATTAATTAATTACAGGACCGTAGCGCGTTAACTAATTACGCAAAAAATAAATAACATAATTTTAACCACACTTATTTTTGCACCGCGAAACGTTTTTCAATGAATGAGTTGCGACGGACCGATTATACAGGAGCACCAACTAGCGTTCTTGACTTCCGACAACAACAAACAGTCAACATGAATGAAGAAGTTGACGAGACCGCTTTGCTTGGCCCCGTGGATGAGAAATTTTGTTTTAAAAAACTAAAGGATGGAAGCGTCGACAAGAGCATGATTGTGTGCAAGCTATGCAACAAGGGAATTGCGTATCACCGCAGCACATCGAGCCTCAAATATCACCTCAACGCAAAACACATAGGAGTTAGCGTGGATGTTAGCCCGACTCCGAGTAAAGTTACAAGGACCCACACCGAACCCACACTCCACCAGATGATCAGGACCAGGGTAACTACACTGCTACACTTAAGCTTATGTATTCAGTCATTATTCAATGGTATACTAAAAATCCATGTGAAAAATTACTTCTCACTGTTCTCAGGTCAAATATTTATATGCAATTAATATGCGATTTATTTCGATTAATTAATTACAAAGCCTCTAATCAATTAGATTATTTTTTTAATCGAGTCCCAGCCCTAATATGTCCATATATATATATATATATATATATATATATATATATATATATATATATATATATATATATATATATATGGACATCTTTGTTAACTTTACACATAAACTGTATAAATTGAGTTTATATTGAAAATATGAATAGTAAAATAATTGTTGTTTGACCACTACATGACTTTGAAATACGTGTAAATGTCTTCATCTTTCTGGCTGAAAACAGAGTCATTTTAATTTAAATTTGTTTGAGGTAACATACCTGACTGAGGTTATAGGTGCATGTATCAGCCTTAGCCAACCAAACAGTTTTGCAGGGTAACACATGTAGAAGTAGAAAAGAAAAAAAAGACAAGCAATAGTCAGACAAAGACAAAGTGTTTCATTGAAATAGCCTTACACGAAGTGCTTTGTTTCAAAAGGATCTTTTTTTATTATTGATTTTTTTTTCCCCTTCTGAGTTCTTGATATTACCTTATTGTTATTTTGGTCATTTCTTTTTTGAGTAAAAATAAAGTAAGTAAAAAGTAAGTCAAAATAATAGACTAAATTGTTTCGATTTAGTCCTTTATTTAGCTGTTTCTTGATTTTTTATTTTAATGCACATTCACAGAAAGCATACAATTAATATCTTTAGCAGCCCACTGTTGGGTCCCAACCCACTGATTGGGAACTACTGCAATGTAACAACTCAAAAGCGGGCAATGTAGCAAGCAGCTTCCCGCACTCCGCTTGGATTTAAATCCAGCTTTCAGTAAACTAAACTTGTCCACAACAACAGCACATCGTTTTTGAAAGAATTGTATTTTTCTGATAATAGATGTTTTATTCAACATGCTATATACTTAGAACAGCTTTAGGTCAAACACAAATAACACTTTAAAGAACTCCAAACTCTACAGACACACCTTAAAGAAACAGGCACACACCTTAAAGCTTTTCTACTTGAAGTAGACTGGGTTTAAACTGCCGGGCTGAGAGCTTTAGTTCTGCAGCAGTATTTCTTCATATGTGTGGATATGTCAGGCCCATCTCTCCGTATACTGTTCTCATCCCTGGGGTAGAGTAATGCATAACAAAGAGAGTGTGTGAGGTAAATTTATGAGGCAGCCAACCTCAGTGTGCCTGCAGGCCCGCGGCAGATGACTTTCCTGCGCTCCGGGGAGGAATTATTCTGACAGGCCGGTGCAGGGATTCTGAATGGCGCATAAACAAACGGCTGGAGGAAGAGAAACAGAGGAGCATGGGTAAACAATGAAGCACGCCGGCATCGAATATATCAAATTTAATATGTCAGGAAACTTTGTTAGTATTCAAACAAGGCAAACACATGACCATCTTCACATGCATTTTTGTTCAATTCAGTGCATCAACTGTCCATCTACTTGTTTTCCGATATTTTTGAGAGTGTGTAAACATGTCAAGTTTTAGAATGCACAAGTTTGCGCAGACCTCATTCATATTTGTGATAGGGACAAATCCATGTCTGTGTTGACCCCAGCGTGTAGGTAAGTAAACTTATGCTCACATTTCTACCACATGGAAGGGTTGAATTTGATTTGTAATGGGATCTGGTCAGTAATAATTTATTGAGGGTTGTGCATTTTACACCTAGGCTGTTGTGTAGTGTTGTAGTAGCTGAGACTGGACTTGGATTTGAAAATGATCTTAGGAACACTTGAAGGTTCCTATTGGTATTGCTCCGTTCAGACAAATGCTGTAATCACACCGTCTTGTAGTTATTCTCATTTTCAAGTTTAGCCAACGGCAGACTGACCTGAAATGTGTTGTTCCACCAGTCTAAAAAGTGTATTGCTCTCTTTTTTATTTATTAAATTTTCTCATTTGTTTACATCAAGCTGCATGGTTATGGTGAATAGTCAGAGTGCTTTTAACAACCTTAGTCCAAGTAAGCTGTACACTTAATGCAATTGTCTGACTATAATTCATTATTAGGACTGTCATAGTCCTATTCGGATGACAGATTATTTTTTAACTAAGCCAATAATTCAAATTTCTTTGCAAAATTACCTGGAACACATTTTGGGCATCACCAGTAAGTTTCACCATTCACACATGCGTCTTGTTACCAGAACATTACTGCGTCACCTTTTTTCACACCTGACCCGACAGTTCCTAAAATCACCTGTTGGGACAGTAATGCGGTCATAAGGGTGTGAACTGCCAAAGTCAACAGAATAAGGTACACCAAACAGTGGCAAGGAGAGTGGAAAAGAGAGTCGAGCAGAAGGCATTATTTCAATTGTCAACCCAAAGTAGAAAATAGACCCTAATTAATAGCAATCGAAAAGACCAGGTTGTAACAACAAGACTGAGACTGGGGAACTATGCCTGCCTATATAAACGTTATCAGCAAACACCTAGCTAACACATGTGCAATGCAGACTCAGAACATCATATTTTATGGATGGTGGATGAACAAAAAAACTATGTGAAGAGTTGTCTGAGCTGGGGATATCAACTTTCTCTGTGAAATTGTTATTTGCTTCCAGGAGCAGCTCACCTTTTTCTGTAAAAGGGTTATTTTAAGATTGCTTCTTTCCACTACTCAAGAGTTTAAAATGATTTAACCTTCAAGTAGGGGGCAGCCTTTTTAGTGAACACGCAGCAAGCCGGAAAATTTTAGAAGAAGGTAGACCAAAGCCGGATGTGATGAACAGAGCCATTAACTAGTGTTGCTAACTTCTGACATTCTGACTCTTCTCAACAAGTAGCAGGTGCTGCCTTGGACCCCACCCGTTCCAGACAACCCTCGCCTCGCGCAGCAGTCCCTCCCAGCTGCAATCAAAGCTGGAGATGTTCACTCTTCCGCATTCAGAGTCCAGACTGCAAATGAATCGTTTGCTGAAGCTTTTCTGTTGCCTCTTTTTGGTCCATTTAGATTGTAATTGTAGCAGAGTGGTTAGCACTCCGGCCTCACAGCAAGAAGGTCCTGGGTTCAAGGGCAGGGCCTTTCTGTGTGGAGTTTGCATGTTCTCCATGTGTCTGCATAGGTTTTTTTCCAGGTACTCCAGTTTCCCCTAACACGAAAAACATGTACAACAAGTTCATTGTACATGTCCTAAAAGAAATAAACTAACTCTCTATTTTCTATCTCAGTAAATTCCCTGTAATATTAGGTCTAGCCCTAGTAATATTGCATTAGTTACCACTATAGATATTTGTTCTGGCTTTATTTACACATAAAAATGTTCTGGTAAAATGCAGGAACATTGGGAAAGAATGGATTTGTGAAAGGGGCTTTATAGTTTCATTATTATATCACAGCTATAGTTATGATTAATTAAAAAAAAAAGAATTGCCATATGGTATGAATCTCAACTGCAGTAATAGGAAATTACATCAAATTCAATTAAACAGTTCTGCTTACATTAGTTGTTAAAAGTAACCATTAAACAAGTACAATGCACAATAATTCAAAGTACAAAACCTCTCATAGCATCTCTTCTATAAAAAATAAATGTCAACACCACAGCACTCCTCCACTGCCATTTGCAGCAGTTGTATATTGTATGCAAATGAATGGGGACTGATGGTGTGTTTTAATGTTGGGTAGACAGACTGTAAAGAGCACTCTGGTCACATCACTGGGGCTTCCACACTTATCACAGCCAACCTTTCTATGACCTGTCAAAATATTGAATTAAACTGTTGACCTTTATGTTGACACCATCTCACAAATAATAGAAAAAGGAGGAGAAGAAGAGATAGGAGTGTGATCAGATTCACAATACAGGTGTTTAGTGCTTCCACATCACTGGCGGCAGCCCAGACTGTACATTTATTATGGGCTAATGACAAATGTCGCCTGTCACGTTTAACAGGGATTGAAGACCGGCACATTAGACTTTTTGGCCTTTTATACAATTGAGAAAAGTTAATGTTGGAGCTTTTCTCTATGTAATAAAGGGTTGGATTTGCTATTTGCTATTATTTGTTCATCCTTTAAAAAGCTTTTCTTTTTTTTTCTTTTATGGCATAACGTAATGTTTACTATATTAATAATACATTTTACTTCAAGGCGCCTTTCAGGACCCTCAAGGTTGCCTTACAATCAAACCACAACACTCAAGAATAAAATATAAATATACAACATAAACATAAAATACAATAAAAAGAATAATCTAAAAATGAAATCATAAGTTATGGGAACAGTTAAGTGAACTCTCCACGCAAATTAATGGTGTCACAAATATTGCAAAAGATTTTTGAAAAAAGTTGCCTTTCAGTAAAATGGTCTTTAAACTTTATTTTACACTACACTCATTAAGATGTACAATGTAACACACTGTGTAACAAACTGTAATAACATGTAACTACATAGTATAGACATATTTTCTGATTAGTATTTAAGTGGCCTCTGGCATTGAGTACAAATGGCTTCAAACGTCATGCTGCTCTCTGTGACTGCAGTGCTCCAACAACAGACGACAGCAGCAGGGTGTGCGCTCACACACAGCACACAGAGCTGCACGCTCACATACACAGGGGGACCATTATGGAGTTAGTTTTGTGTCTTTATTACATGCGAGAAAATAAAAGATCCGAGAGAAAAAAAAAAAGATCTGAGAGAAAAAAAAAAGTTTGAGAGAAAAAAAGATCTGAGAGAAAAAAAGTTTGAGAGAAAAAAAGATCTGAGAGAAAAAAAGATCTGAGAGAAAAAAAGTTTGAGAGAAAGTGTTTTCACATAGAACATAAAAAAATATACATTTGAAATTTTTAAAATTATTTCTGAGAAAAAAAAATCTCTCTCAAAATACTTTGAAAAAAACTCTCAAATATATTTTTTGCTATCGGTGTGAAAATATTTTCTTAAAAAAAAAAAGTGTTTCTCTCAAAACGCTTTTCTTTGCTCTTGATTCAATTTCTTTCTCTCGTGTCAGGATTTTGCTTTCACTGTGAGAATTGTGTCATGGGCGGGGCCGTGTTCCTATTGGCCAGTCGGGTGAGTATCGTCTTGTCTTGGGAGTCAAACTGAATCATTACCATTGTTCGGTTCACCTGCATAGATGCCGCATGGACATATGACACTTCCAATGTTTGGGTAAGATGATGACACACAGCTGGCTGAGCAAGTTCAGTATCACTGAAGATTAAACATTAAAAAATAGCACTCATATTCATGAATGAATGTGTATTATATTATTTGCTTGCTAATCGCTAGTAAAGCTAACCAGCCATGCTAGGTAAACTTGCAAACTCACCTGGTTTATACTTTGTTTAAATCAAATGCCAAATTAATGTTTTGATTTAGATAGTTTCACGCCTTATTTAGTGAGTAGTGAGCTAGTTTCTACCTTTGCACTTGCTAGCCTCAAAACACCCTGAAGAGTAACTGCTTGTTCATACAACCTCCGTACAACTTTCAACTAACGTTAGTATGCATGGAAGGTGGCAACCCTACAACTAGCTAACGTTAGACAGTGATTGATATACCGTTTGAAAGTGTCCCCACCTAGTTTTGTTTAAAATAGTCTTTGTATGGTTGTTGCACTACATGCTTAGCTACACTGCATGTATAGCTCGCAAACTCAGCTACACGGGGCTTATTCTAAATATTTTTACCATCTAGCCGAGGTCTAGAGCTGACAAGGTAAATTGCAGGTCTAGGACTAACTCTTAAATTAGCAACCCAAAAATATGTTTGTGCCTGTACTGTCATGGTAATTATTTTTCTTTTAATCCCAGCATGGGGAACCAACCACAGGTAAACCATTGAAAATTATTTTTAGTTAAGTACATTGGAGCAAGATAGTTATTTTAAATATGTTTGTACATCTAAACTAAAATCCCTTTCTAGTTAAATTCAGCTGAGACACAGAAGAGGGCACGGCAGCTACTCGCCCTGATTTCGTCAGTAAGTCCTCCACAAGAACAGCGACAGGGCAGCCAGTGTGTAATGGCCAATTCCTCCAGGCCCACAGGAAGTCAGATTGAGCGCAGCTTCGTCCAGTATGAAATGGCCAGGTTGCCCAATTGCCTAGGATCTGATTCCATTGTTTGATGGTTTGAAATGAAAAGGCTGATTGTGCAAAGGCAGAGCATCTTTTAGGGATTGTGCAGTTTTTGTGAGTTGTGGACCCAGATGTTTGGGTCTCATCATATAATCAAGATAACAAATCATTGTTAAACTCTTGTTTTTGCAGCCGCCCAGGCCAGAACGCCTAATAGGAGTGTGTCATGTGACACAGACACTGATGGAGCTGCCGGAGTGTCCCAGGACTAGCTCTACTCCAATAATGAGGAAACAGTGTGAGGTGTCCACTGCTGAAGGTAATGCATTTATTCCCATTCTTTAGTTTGTTTTGTTTGTTTTACTGTTATAGTGCAATTACTTGTTTTAAATACTCTAACAAGAACACATGAGGTGTGTGATAATCTATCATTTTATTGTCATTAAAATGATCTAATTTAAAAAATAAAATCATGTTTATATGTTTATTTTATTTTCAGGACCTGGTGACTGTTCCTGCGTCACTTCACTGAAGATACTTCATCCTTCAAGTTTGCTGCTGTCTATCATCTTGGATTCAGACTCTGAAAACTGCAGTTAGCTCTATAGTTTCTGAGACTTGGCTTTACTTTGCTGACTACATTTAGACTAATGTAAACACTAATACACTGTTGAACACACTCAGGATTCTTAAAGATTTTGGAACAGCTAATGAAGTTATGATCAGCCTGTTTAAGTCTGGCTCTTGCTTTTCACAATCTTCGCTCCAATAAGTGCAACTGACAGTGACTTTCAAACACAAAGTAAAAAGCCTCTGTCCTGACTGTGCACCATTTACAAAGTTTGGACCTGCCTTGAAATGATGTATGAGAATTTACTATGACATTTATTTTTTATTTAAACTAAGTGTGTATATATAAAATATTATATCAATATAAAATGCTTACTGTAAGAACAATCTCTAAAGAATATAAGAATTCTGTAAAGGCAGTTTGAGAAAAGGGTGTCATTTAGACATTCATTTGTAAATGTTTATGTTGATTCATGTTCATTTTGAGTTGTATAGCTGATTTTATAATGCATGTTTTTAAACAATTGTTTTGTGTGTAACATCAGGTATAACTGTTTCTTCATATTTCAATTTTTTATTTATTTTTTATATACCAACTATATTTATAAATTCAGTATTGGAATCGTCTGTAAGGACAGCACAAGGAGGTATGACCTGTACCTGCTGGCCCAGGTGTCCCCAGCACCACCTGACCACACTGCAGCAGACAAGTGTCTATAACCGCTGAAAGAACTGGTGCACATGTACAGTATGTGTAAGTGGAGGGTAAAACATTAAATTTACTTATTTATAAAAACATTGCTCTCTTCTTCCTGGAACTAACCTGTTTAACCACGTCTCACCAAAAAGCTGAAGATAAGTGTAACACTACATTACAAGTGTTAGAGCCTGTAACAGGGGTTTAGTGCTACTGCCTCAAAGTCTGGATGGACTTATGCAGCCAACTCACCAACCTGTCACACCTGTGCATTACCTACAACATGAGAAACAATGTTTATCACTACTTTGTCTGGATGTAAATATAATATTTGGTTAGAGTTGTGTCTTTTGTGCATAATACTTATTAAATTAACTGGACTTGACACTGGTCTTATTTCATAGCTATACCTTGAGTATCTCTATAACACATTCTCTCCCAGGACCAGTGAGCTGCAAGACAAGAGTTTATAGAGTTAACAGTTGTAGAGAGAGACTTGAAATCTCTGTTTTGTGTGTAATTAACACTAATTACCAAAATCAAACTAAATGCATAGGTTTGCAATTTCTGAAACTTTGTTAGCATTTGCTAAGCATTGGCCTAAATTAGACAATGCTAACGTTTTATCACTGGCCCCATTCTCTCTTGTGCTGCAAGACTTCGCTCTTTAACTTTGGGAGTTGTTGAGACCGTGTGAGCCAGTGGCACAAACTGATAAGGCTCTAGCCCTGTGTGCACAGAAATGTCCTCCACTTAGAAGGACCGCTCCGTAGCAAAGCTACTAGCTTCCTTCAAGTCTACATCTTTTGAGTCTGACAGCTGCTGTCAACCAAGACAAGACGATACTCACCCGACTGGCCAATAGGAACGCGGCCCCGCCCCTGACACAATTCTCACAGTGAAAGCAAAATCCTGACACGAGAGAAAGAAATTGAATCAAGAGCAAAGAAAAGCGTTTCGAGAGAAACACTTTTTTTTTTTAAAGAAAATATTTTCACACCGATAGCAAAAATATATATTTGAGAGTTTTTTTCAAAGTATTTTGAGAGAGATTTTTTTTCTCAGAAATAATTTTAAAAATTTCAAATGTATATTTTTATATTCTATGTGAAAACACTTTCTCTCAAACTTTTTTTTTTCTCTCAGATCTTTTTTTTTTTTCTCTCAAACTTTTTTTTTTCTCTCAGATCTTTTTTTTTTTCTCTCAAACTTTTTTTTTTCTCTCAGATCTTTTTTTTTTCTCTCAAACTTTTTTTTTTCTCTCAGATCTTTTTTTTTTTCTCTCGGATCTTTTATTTTCTCGCATGTAATAAAGACACAAAACTAACTCCATAGACCATGCTCACGACACACCAGCCGCAAACAGACCAGAGCTGAAGAGATAAAGGTAGAAGAAAAAGCAGCGTCACCTGCGTGAAGTTTGCCCCCCATCAAGCACATATGTAGGAAAATCAATAATAGTTTGTGCAGGTTATTGCCATGATTTTTTTTTTTTTGTGCTGTTATGGTTTTTAAGCTATTAGTGATTATTTTTATTGTTCAATCTGGCATCTCCCAGGCCCAAAAATGCTCAGGAATTATCACAGATGGTATGGTTTATTTGTACTGTTATGGTTCTTAGACCAATCTGACGTCATTTGCACCCAGTTGACAGCCACTTTTAACCATCTGACTGCTGCACACTTTTGTTCTAATTGGATAAAGTAGGGTGCTGATGACATCGTATGGAAAATAAAATGTTATTTGTAAATCTTAAAAACAATAACAGCACAAAATATTTTTCTTTTACGGCACAAACCAGCACAAACAAAGCACAAACGATTGATATACATATACTTATATATTTATACTCATAAGTTACACTGACAGAATTTTTTTTTATTTTTTTTTTTTGGGCCATTTTTCAGTGAATATGAATAACACAAAAATATTTTTTTCACTCATAGTGATTGGGTGAAGCTACTATTTTTCTAACAACTGTGTTTACTCTTTTAAAATGATCAAATTACCCAACATTTTACATAACCAGGTGATTTTGGCTTGACAACATGCACAAGTTGACACAAACGGGTTTGAATGGCTACTAAAAGTATCCATCCAGTGCTGCACTGATGTTTCTGTATTCTGAGTAATGGGGAAAGCAAAATAAATGTCAAAGGATTTGCAAGAAAAAGTAATTAAACTTTTTTTTTTAAAAAGAAAGGGCTATAAAAGATTTCCAAGGAAATGAGATTGCCAATCAGCAGTGTTCAAATTCTAATTAAGAAGTGGAAAATGAAGGTCAGGTAGAACAACAAAAATTTCAGCCACAACTGCCAGGAAAATTGTTCGGGATGCAAAGAAAAACCCCCAAATAACTTCAGCTGAAATGCAGGACTCCTTGAAAAAAGTGGTGTTGCTGTTAAAAGGTGCACAATAAGGAGGCACTTGAAGAAAAATGGGCGGCATGGTTGAGTCACCAGAAGACAGAGATGGAGTACTCCAGTCCTGGACTCGGATTAAAGTTGAGTCAGGTTAATTTTTGTGACTCATGACTCGACTCGAGGGTAAGCCTCAATGACTCAAGTTGTACTCGGACTAGAACTTGGACTTGTTTATACTTGGGCACAAGGACTTGTGACTCGACTCAAACTTGGGAACTGATGACTTGGACTTAGACTCGGATTTGAGCACAATGGACTCGCAAAGTCTCACTCAATAACAACACCACATAATTGCTGGCTGTTGCATGAGGTTATAGCAATTTTATTTAACTCCCAGAAGTTGACCCTAAATTTATTAAAATATAGGCCTATTAATGATACAGCCTTAATTGATATATCCCACAATTAAAATTCCAATAAATGTGTTTAATGTAATAGGGTTATAGAAAACTAGAATCTCCAATCAATGTGTGAGTTTGGCTCCCACAGTTTTCAGATTTGTAACTCACATTGGTGACTTGGACTCGACTTGGGCTTTTCCTTAGTGACTTGAACTTGCAGTTCCACTAAGGATCACTCTATTCATTCATTCATTCATTTTCTACCGCTTTGTCCCGTTAGGGGTCGCGGGTGACTGGAGCCTATCCCAGCAGCTTTGGGCCTGAGGCGGGGTACACCCTGGACAGTGGCCAGTTAGTCGCAGGGCTAACATTTAGACATAGACAGTGACAACCATTCACTCACTAGGGACACTTTAGAGTTGCCAATTTACCTAAAAATGCATGTTTTTGGACGGTGGGAGGAAGCCGGAGTACCCGGAGAGAACCCACAGTAACACATGGAGGACATGCAGACTCCTCACAGAAAAACCGGAGTCGGCCGAGAATATTTGAGTCGGCCGGGTTTTGAACTCATGACCTTCTTGCTGTGAGGCAGGAGTGTTACCCACTCTGCCACGTGCACCCATTTTCAAAAAAAATACAAAATTACAAATAGGCAAAATTTTATTTTTTGGGCACAACCATAAATGTTACATTTGGAGAGGAGTCAACAAGTCCTATGATGGTACACCATTCCTACTGTGAAACATGGAAGTATATTGTTGATGTTTTGGGAATGTGTGAGCTACAAAGGCACAGGTAACTTGATGGCAAGATGAATGCAGCATGTTATTAGAAAATACTGACCTGTCATTGGCTACAGCAGCATAAAGTGAAGGTTCTGGACTGACCATCTCAGTCTCCTGACCTCAATATCATTGAGCCACTCTGGGGAGATCTCAAACGTGCAGTTCATACAAGACAGCCCAAGAATAAATAATTTTACATTTATATTATTAAAATAAAGCACATAGGCAATTATACGCAACACAAACTATTTGTTTTATGCATGGACATTGTGTACATTGTTTGAACATGTTTAGTTTAGTTTAGTTTATTGTTTATTTGACAGGGACCATGTGAAAACACATTAATCTAACAAAAGAAGAGATGCTTTACCCCAGATTTAGCTAAAGCTAATTTCCATCAGCAGTCCTTGGGCAGATGAAACATTAAAATACAATACAATGCATGCAGAAAAAAATCCCCCCCCCTCATTCACACTTTAACCTAAGCTATTCACATTATACATAACATTTAACTTTCTAAAATTGCTACAATAAAACCTAACCTAAAACCTTACAAAGTACCATAAACATAATCAGTGCTGACATTACTGGTTTTCTAACAATACTTTTTTTACATTTTGAGGAAAGTCTCTCAGGTCAGAGGACAGTTTCAGAGTATCTGGGAGATTGTTCCATTGATTAAAAGATGTTAGATGAAAGAGAAGGCTGTCTGTGCAAATGCAGAGCTTCTTTTGGGTAATCTACAGTCATTTCGACTCGTGGATCTAGTTGTCCTAGAAGTCTGTTCTGAGCAGAGCTGTACAAATTGCTTCAGTGGTGGAGGTGCACTGTTGTTTAGGATCTTAAAAATTAATCGTAGATTTGAGTACACAATTTGATTCTCAAAATTTTGCATTTTTAACTGACTAAAAATTTGACAATGATGATGTCTTAATGTTTTTTAATCTAATACTTTTACAGCTTGGCTTACCATTAAAAAGTCATTTTAATGGTTTTAATGTTGACTCATTTGTTTGAGACCAACAGGAAATACGATAGTTAAAATGAGAGACAATCATTGCATCCAGATATAGTTTTGCTGTAAGCATTTGTCGAATATGTCTAAAAATTGAAATATTGTATTTCAAAGTATTGGACATTTTTTACATGCTTTTTAAATCCAAATGTTGGTTCTAAAATAACTACTAAGTATTTATATTCATCTACTACTTTGATCTTTTTATCCTTTACAAAAATACATGGACAAGTCATTGATTTTCTAGTTTTTGTGAAATACATTGCCACTGTTTTATTTATGTTCAGTGTAAGGGAAGCAGAATTTTTGGTAGCAGAATGGTTTACACTTGTAGTGTCATTTCCATGCACATAAATAACAGTATCGTCCGCATACATCTGAACATCTACCTCGCCACACACTGAAGGGAGATCGTTAATATAGTATTAACGAGTATAAACAGCAGTGGCCCAAGAACAGAACCCTGAGGAACACCTATGTCACAAGCTTTTGATGTAGACAGCTTACTGTTGACTCGCACGCACTGCACACTATCACTTAGATATGATCTGATCCACTGCAGTGCACTGTGAGACAGATTGTAATGGCTCAGCTTCTCAAGCAGCACTGCGTGGTTGACCGTGTCAAAAGCCTTACAAAGGTCCAAAAACACAGTGCCCACGACCCCTCCCTTGTCCAATTTTGCTTTTACCACTTCAATAAAATAGCAGCATGCAGTTTCAGTAGAATGATTTTTTCTAAAACTAAATTGCATTGGATGCAGCAGATTATTTTTGTTTAAGTGTTCTTATAGCTGTTCTGTAATTACTTTCTCAATAACCTTAGAGATAACAGGAAGTATGCGATAGGTCTATAATTGCATACTTCATGTTTGTTGCCAGTCTTGAAAACTGGCTTGACAACTGCATTTTAAAAAGCAGCGGGGAGCATGTTCTCCTAGATTGATTTATTTGTCATTGTCAATGAATATTTTGTAGAATTGTATTGTCAAGTCCCCAAATGTCTTTACTTTTGGAGTTTGTTAATGATCCTAAAATTTTGTTTACTTTGAATTCATTGGTTGTTTGGAGCTTCATACCATTTGGATAATTCTCAAAGGTTGGGCCAGATGCTGGATGATTGGTGCAGTTGGGAGGTTTACAGAGTTCCTTTACTGATTCTATAAAATCATTTTTGAAATAATTTGCCACTATTTGAGGATCATGTTCCAGATTTCTGTTTATATTAATTTCCATTTTCTGGTATTGAAGGGGTTTTTGTCCTGTGATTTTTTTCAATGGCTTGCCAAAGTTTTTTAGTGTTATCTTTTGCTTGTTCAATTAAATGTATATAAAAGTTTGCTTTGGTCCTTCTTAACAGCATTGTAACCTTATTTCTAAGCTCCTTATATAAAAGTTGATCGGTCAAATTGCCCGTTTTCAAGGACTTTTAAGTGCTGCATTTCTTGCCTTCATTTGATTCCATATATACTTGTTTATCCAAGGAAGGAATTTTTTTATTTTATTCTTTAAATGTGATTGTCCCCTCCTTAAACCGCAACCTTATCGTGGTGGAGGGGTTTGAGTGCCCGAATGATCCTAGGAGCTATGTTGTCGGGGGCTATATGCCCCTGGTAGGGTCTCCCAAGGCAAACAGGTCCTAGGTGACGGGCCAGAAAAAGAGCGATTAAAACCCCCTTATGGATAAGACAATATCAAGGACCGTGATGTCACCCGGTATGGCGCAACCGGGGCCCCACCCTGGAGCCAGGCCCGGGGTTGGGGCTCGCATGCGAGCGTCTGGTGGCCGGGTCTTTCCCCACGGGGCCCGGCTGGGCTCAGCCTGAAGGAGCGACGTGGGGCCGACCTCCCGTGGGCCCACCACCTGCGGGAGGAACCGTAAGGGGCAGGTGCAAAGTGGATTGGGTGGCAGTTGAAGGCGGAGGCCTCGACAATCCAATCCCCGGACACGGAATCTGGCGCTAGGTACATGGAATGTCACCTCGTTGGCGGGGAAGGAACCTGAGCTTGTGCGGGAGGTTGAAAGATACCAACTAGAGATAGTCGGGCTCACCTCCACGCACAGTTTGGGTTCTGGAACCCAAATCCTCATGAGAGGCTGGACTCTCCACTACTCTGGAGTTGCCTGCGGTGAGAGGCGGCGGGCTGGTGTGGGCTTGCTCATAGCCCCCCAGCTCAGCCGCCATGTGTTGGAGTTCACCCGAGAGGGTCGCTTCCCTGCGCCTTCGGGTCGGGGATAGGTCTCTCACTGTTGTTTGTGTTTACGGGCCAAATGGCAGTGCAGAGTACCCGGCCTTCTTGGAGTCTCTGGGAGGGGTGCTGGAAAGTGCTCCGACCAGGGACTCCGTCGTTCTATTGGGGGACTTCAACGCTCACGTGGGCAGCGACAGTGACACCTGGAGGGGCGTGATTGGGAGGAATGGCCCCCTGGATTTGAACCCGAGCGGTGTTCTGTTATTGGACTTCTGTGCTAGCAACAGTTTGTCCATAATGAACACCATGTTCAAGCATAAGGGTGTCCATCAGTGCACGTGGCATCAGGACACCCTAGGCCGGAGATTGATGATCGACTTTGTAGTTGTTTCATCTGACCTCCGGCCGTATGTCTTAGACACTCGGGTGAAGAGAGGGCCGGAGTTGTCAACTGATCACCACCTGGTGGTGAGTTGGATCCGATGGCGGGGGAGAAAGCTGGACAGACTCGGCAGGCCCAAAGTACTGTGAGTGTCTGTTGGCAGAGCCCCCTGTCAGAAAGACCTTTAACTCCCACCTCCGGCAGAGCTTCGACCAGATCCCGAGGGAGGTTGGAGACATTAAGTCCGAGTGGACCATGTTCTCCACCTCCATTGTCGGTGCGGCCACTCGAAGCTGTGGCCGTAAAGTCTCTGGTGCCTGTCGTGGCGGCAACCCCCGAACCCAGTGGTGGACACCGGAAGTAAGGGATGCCGTCAAGCTAAAGAAGGAGACCTACCGAGCCTGGTTGGCCCGTGGGACTCCTGAGGCAGCTGATAGGTACCGGCAGGCCAAGCGGACTGCAGCCCGGGTGGTCGTGGAGGCTAAAACTCGGGTCTGGGAGGAGTTCGGTGAGGCCATGGAGAAGGACTATCGGTCGGCGCCTCAGGAGAGGGAAGCAGTGCCCTGCCAACACTCTTTACAGTGGAGATGGGAATCTGCTGACTTCAACTGGGGATATTGTTGGACGATGGAAGGAATACTTCGAGGATCTCCTCAACCCCACCAACACGTCTTCCACTGAGGAAGCAGAGGCAGGAGCTTGGTTCGCATTGCCGGCAGTAAGTCAGACCTGTTCCCAGTGCATGTTGGACTCCGGCAGGGCTGCCCTTTGTCACCGGTCCTGTTCATTATCTTTATGGACGGGATTTCTAGGCACAGCCAGGGGCCGGATGGAGTCAGGTTTGGGGACCACAGGATCTCGTCTCTGCTTTTTGCAGATGATGTTGTCCTGTTGGCTCCATCAAGCCAGGACCTTCAGTGTGCACTGGGGACGGTTTGCAGCCGAGTGTGAAGCGGCTGGGATGAGGATCAGCACCTCCAAGTCTGAGACCATGGTTCTCAGTCAGAAAAGGGTGGCTTTTCCCCGTCAGGTTGATGGAGAGATCCTGCCTCAAGTGGAGGAGTTAAAGTATCCTGGGGTCTTGTTCACGAGTGAGGGAAGGAGGGAACGTGAGATTGACAGACGGATCGGGGCAGCTTCTGCAGTGATGCGGTCAATGTACCGGTCTGTCGTGGTGAAGAAGGAGCTGAGCTGTAAGGCAAAGCTCTCGATTTACCGGTCAATCTACGTTCCTACTCTCACCTATGGTCATGAGCTTTGGGTCATGAACGAAAAAACAAGATCCCGGATACAAGCGGCCGAAATGAGCTTTCTCCGTAGGGTGGCGTGGCGCTCCCTAAGAGGTAGGGTGAGGAGCTCGGTCACTCGGGAGGAGCTCAAAGTAGAGCCGCTGCTCCTCCACATCGAGAAGAGCCAGCTGAGGTGGCTCGGGCATCCGTTTCGGATGCCTCCTGGACGCCTCCCTAGGGAGGTGTTTCGGGCATGTCCCACCGGGAGGAGACCCCGGGGAAGACCTAGGACACGCTGGAGGGACTATGTCTCTCGGTTTTGTTATACGTGTTGGGTTTCTTATCATTTGTGCCATCTGAAACTTGTTACAAATTTGTTTTAACTTTTTCCTATTGATTTTGTCCAACCAATTGATATTAAAATCACCAAACAGAATGGTTTCCTTATTGTCACATTTCTTCAATATCTCAGTGAGATGGTTAAAGAAAATGTCCTCTGCTGTAGGTGGTCTATACAACACAACAACCATAAAAGACAATTCTGCTGAGAGTCTAATTGTTACTCTCACACATTCCACCGAGTCACTGAGATTTTTAATCAATTTACAGTCGAGATGTTCTTTCACATATATCATTACTCCACCACTCTTTCTCTGTTTCCGGTCATATCTAAAAACATTGTAACCAGGTACATAAAATACAGTTTGTGGAGTTGAGGGTTTTAACCAAGTCTCTGACAAACACAAAAAAATCCAGATTAGAGTCTGTTAGCAGATGCTCCAACTGCTCAGTCTTTGACACAACACTTCTAATATTCAAATGTCCTCCGAGAATTCCTTTCGGCTTTACGTTTTGCTCCAAGAATATTTTTGCGTGCACCTTCCGCCATCTTTCACAACATCAACACTCAACTTAAGGATTATTAGGAACACATACTAATACTGTGTTTGACCCCCTTTCGCCTTCAGAACTGCCTTAATTCTATGTGGCATTGATTCAACAAGGTGCTGAAAGCATTCTTTAGAAAGGTTGGCCCATATTGATAGAATAGCATCTTGCAGTTGATGGAGATTTGTGGGATGCACATCCAGGGCACGAAGCTCCCGTTCCACCACATCCCAAAGATGCTCTATTGGGTTGAGATTTGGTGACTGTGGGGGCCATTTTAGTACAGTGAACTCATTGTCATGTTCAAGAAACCAATTTGAAATGATTCGAGCTTTGTGACATGGTGCATTATCCTGCTGGAAGTAGCCATTAGAGGATGGGTACATGGTGGTCATAGAGGGATGGACATGGTCAGAAACAATGCTCAGGTCGGCCGTGGCATTTAATCGATACAGGTTAGTTCATGGCTCAAGACAATCACACCATGTAATGTACATGGTGTGATTGGTGTGAATGCTGATCATAGCAACATATCACATGCCAATCATACTCTAGACATATTTTTGAGTTTGGCAACATTTAACTGCCATTTGTGTGCATGCAGTAACATAGCTTCAAAACAGCAGTATTTTTGTCACATTAATAACCATCGTGTATCACACCAAGACAATGAAACCCCCCACAACCTAATACAGCTTACTGAATGTAAAGATCAAAATGGATGCTTGGTAATGGTTGTTTCTAGATATATGCTAAATTCAGGCAAATCACCTCAATTCCTACAACGCCACACTGGCATGAAAGGAGGAACATCTGGATGCAAGATCACAGAAATATATCTGCCATTGATGAAACATGTCATTTTTCTGGTTTTAAAATATAGATTTTAAATATTTAAATACAATAATTGCTATTCTCTGCCTGACTCTGTCAATAATAAAACATTTTTTTTGACATGGGGATTTCTACTTGAAGAATGCTCCAGTGGATCACCTAATGACGAAAATTAGTGGGGTTTGCATGAATTCATTTTTAGAAATCAATGCACCCTACAAGCTTTGTGAGTATATTAAGCTTTAAACATTAACCATACATTTACAGATATATTATACAAAATTGACTGGGAGGAGGCCTCAGCAAAGACCTAGGACACAATGGAAGGACTCTGTCTCTCGGCGTGCCTGGGAATGCCTCGGTATTCCACTGGAAGAGCTGGAGGAAGTGCTTAGACTGCTGCCCCCATGACACAGCCCCGGATAAGTGGAAGAAGATGGATGGATGCATGAAAATTCCAACTAAACATATTCTTTTGATAACAGAAAACCACAATGATCATTTATATGCATATTTATCACTTTATTTTTATTTTTTATTAGCAATACGGACTTGAATAAATATTTGCCAAACCATAGCTTTTGAATATATACATTTTCACAATCATTGCAACAATATAAAATTGCACACACTTTTATACTGGAAGCCCCAAAGAGTTTGCTAGGTCTTTGAAACTGGTGTGCCCTAGGGTTTAACTCCTACATCTCAGTGAAGTTCTGTTTGGGCATATTTTCTTTTATGGTTGACAAAGTGACACAAGGAGAACTTGCATGCTGAAGGCACTTGCTGTGTATCTCAAAGAAGACCCAAAAAACCTCATAAAATAATATCTGGTAAGTGTTTTCAGTTTTCCTTGATTTACCTATAAAAACGTTGGGGAGCTACAGTATGTCAAATGCAAATCATAACACAATGTAATGATCAGCAAATCTCAAACCATTTTTATTCACAATAGCACATTATCAACACATTAGGTGTTGAAAGCATGATATTTTACCATTTTATGAATAATAGCACATTTACAATTTGATGGCAGCAAAAAAGTCGGGATGGAGAAACAAAAGGCTGAAAAATTTTACTGTAAAAAAACACACACAATTGAACCTATTTGCAGCTAATCAAGTTAATTGGCAACGCTTCATTAAGATGTCTGGGTATAAAAGAAGATTTTACAAAGGCAGAGTCTGTATTATTAGAATTGGTGAATAATCTTCAGGTCCTAAAGTGACATAAAAAACCTGGCATGGATTAGGAACACTGCCATAAGTCAGACCAGTCTGAACAGTTTGCACAAATATTTCATATTTATTTCACATACACCGTAAAAAATGATTTGTTGACACAACTTGACTTGGTCAAGTCATCTTATTGCATTGACTCAGTTAAGTTTAGCCAACATTAGGAGTAAAGTTTACTCAACTTATATGTATTTGTTAAAATAACTTACAGTAATTTGGGCCAACATGGGCGAGCCGGCTCTGGTGCTCAGTCTCCGAAGTCCCTTCTGAGGAGGCAGTATGGGAGACGAGTCCCTCCTTCTCCATGAATTGTGCAGTTTTACAATACAATATTTACATTAAAGTCACTTCAAACCGTTTTTATTGTAATTAATTTTAAAACTCAAAGAAAAGGTTAAAGCAAAGGTATGGAGGGAGGGAGAGGACGCTGGCGCTGTATGTTCGCCGCTTCTCCACTCTGCTCTGCTCGCCCGCGATTTTTAAACTGTTTTTAAACTATGCTTATAACTGCAAGGAGCACCTACTTACTACTTTTTTCGCTGCTGTGCTGGTGTTGTCTGCTAGCTAGCGCTGTCTGGCTGACATTCTCGATCAGAATGGCACTCCGCTATTCCAGCTCGCAACTTCGTGGACTACATCTCGCAACCACACCTGGATTTAATATCCCCATCATCAAAGAACTTGGACTCCTTCCGCCGGTACATTCATAGAGGATCTGGTCGAAAATTCATCTTCCATAACCATCCAAACAGCTCTTCTACAAGCATTCCTTCTCTCTGGTCATCTGTCGATGCTTGACGCTGGCCATCAGAATGTTGCTGCTCCAGTCACTATCAACAATGGAAATATCGCGAGACATCTACTCTCCAGCACGGGATCCCCACACTTTGGGTTGGATACATTTTGTGAAGTGGATTCCAGCCTGCAGTGGATTTTAATGTTTTGTGTCCAGTTCAGAGATTCACCCTCAGTCATTGGTTAAATTCGAACTTTTAACACTCAATCCATCAATAATAAATCTGTACTGATTGAAGAACACATTAGGGAGAAAAGACTTGACTTCATGTGTTTAACAGAAACATGGCATCAGCCAGAGGTGTTCTCTGCCCTAAATGAAGCCTGTCCCCCTGGATACAGTTACTTGGAGGCAGCTCGCAGCACCGGCCGTGGTGGTGGCCTAGCTGTCATTCACCGACAGGACCTGGAGTTGTCCCGCATTACGCTGCCTGCGACATCTTCATGCGAGTGTCTAGCATTTAAATGCAAGCCTCCTTTTCCAATGACTGTTCTCCTTATTTATCGCCCCCCTAAGAAAAATTCTGTGTTTATCCCGGAAATATCTGATCTCCTCACTACTCTTTGTACTACCTCGGCCAATACTATTATCATGGGAGATATAAATATTCATGTTGACACCCTCATGCCATCTTGCTGCTGATTTTCTTCAGCTGCTAGACTCCTCAACCTACAACAACATGTTGATGTCCCCACACATTCCAGGGGACACATACTTGATTTAATCATTTCAAACTCAGCTTTCATCAGTAACCTACAGGTTTATGATCTTGGAGTTTCAGATCACAAGGTTGTGGCAATGGAGTTGCCCCTTCCTTTCTCTCACATCAAACCAAAGAGACAGATCTATTACAGAAAGTTGAAAAACATCAATGCGGATGTCCTGGTCCAGGACCTTCAACATATCTCCTCTCTCTCCATTGGCCTTTCTGACTTGGTTTCCGTTGCTGACTCGGTGGATTTTTATAACCAGTCCCTGAGCAGTCTCCTGGACCTCCATGCCCTCTGATATCAAGGACTGTCTCATTCACACGATCAGCACCTTGGTACACCTGCGAGCTGCGAAAGATGAAAGCGGCTGGGCGTGTCCTTGAGCGGCGGTTCAAGGCCTCTGGACTGACTGTTCACAAACAGGCATACAGGGAACAAAAGAGGGCTTATGCAGAAGCTCTGAGAGACGCGCGTCACGGTATTATTCCACTATCATCAATAACAATCCTGGAAACTCAAAACAACTTTTTCAACAATAAACCACCTTTAAAACCCCGTACTCTCCCACTCTGAGACCACTGAGGAGAGGTGTAATATGTTTATCACCTTTTTCAAACAAAAAGTAAATAATATCCTCTCAACTCACTACCACTGCTGCTCTGCCTCCTCCAACGGAAGAACCAGCATTGAAGATTGTCCAGCCCTCAGCTCTTTCACTGATGTCACACAGGAAGAAGTGGAGGATGTTATCAGAAAGATGAAGCCGCCACCTGTGCCCTGGATCCCTTCCTTCCACTCTGCTGAAGGCCAACCTCTCTGTTGTCTCTCCACTCATCACCAAGATAATAAACAAATCCCTTCTGGTTGGTCATATCCCATCCACATTAAAAACAGCTGTCATCAAACCTCTACTTAAAAACCAACTATGGACCCTGAAGTTCTCTGCAACTATAGGCCCATTTCAAACCTACCATTTCTATCCAAGGTTTTGGAAAAACAGTTGCAGTACAACTTCATACTCACCTCAAAAAAATAACCTGTTTGAAAAATTTCAGTCGGGTTTCCGCCTGGTCATAGCACTGAAACAGCCTTGGTCAGGATCACCAATGACCTTCTGATGGCAGCAGATACTGGTTCCCCATCACTCCTTATCCTGCTAGATCTAACAGCTGCTTTTGACACAGTAGACCACAACATTCTCTTACACCGCCTGAAACACACCATTGGACTTTCAGAAAATGTTTACGACTGGTTCATTTCATATCTGACTGGCAGAACTGAGTACGTTGCCCTGGGCAAAGCCGAATCACTCACTCATAATGTCACCTGTGGTGTTCCTCAGGGCTCTGTGCTGGGTCCCACACTTTTCTCCATTTACATGCTCCCCCTCGGTAAAATCATTAGTAGACATGGTATATCATTCCATTGTTATGCTGATGATACACAGCTGTATTTAAGTACAACCTCCACTTTCTCTGCTCCCCTACCAACATCCACACTGACCACCTGCCTGGAGGAGATAGAGATGTGGATGAAGCTCAATTTCCTTCAGTTAAATTGCTCTAAAACTGATGCCATCTTAATTGGTACACCACATCAACTTCGCACTTCAACCATCACCAGCATCACTTTTTCCGGCCAAAATATCTCCCTTTCCACATCGGTCAGTAATTTGGGTGTCAAAATGGATCCTCATCTCACCTTTGACACCCACATTAAACACCTATGCAAGACCTCATTTTTCCATCTCAAGAACATTGCCAAACTCCGCCCAACACTCAGCATGGAGGATGCAGAGAAGCTCGTCCATGCCTTTGTTTCTTCCAGGCTGGACTACTGTAATGCACTCCTCATCGGGATCTCTGGCAAAAGCATCCAGAGACTTCAATACATCCAAAATAGCGCTGCCAGAATCCTGATGAGGGTGCGCAAGCATGAACACATCACCCCATCCTGAAATCTCTTCACTGGCTCCCTGTCAAACTTAGAATTGAATATAAAGTTTCCCTCCTCACCCATCAGTGTATTCACGGACATGCCCCCCTCTACCTGCAGGAACTTCTCACCCACCCGACCTTTTCACACTCTGCACGCACTCTGCGTTCTGCAAACTCAAACATCCTCCAAATTCCCAGAACAAAACTTTGCAGCATGGGTGATAGGGCCTTTTCATCGGCTGCTCCGAGGCTGTGGAATACCCTCCCGGACTACCTGAGGGCCCCACAGACTACTGATGCTTTTAAACGCAACCTAAAAACATTTCTTTTTATAAAAGCTTTTCAATGAACGTTTTTTTATAGGCTTATGTTGTTCTGTTTTCTTTTTATATTGAATTACTTTGATTTTTTAGATGCTCTGTAGCACTTTGAGATTGTCCAAATGTAAAGTGCATTACAAATAAAATTTATTATTATTATTATTATTACATACTGTAACAATTAATAAGCATTTAGATATTTTTGTTAAATCAACTTAAAAACATATTGTTTGAACTTAAATTTTCATGTTTCCACAACCATTAACCAAGTCTAATTGACCTAAATTTGTAATTTTTCATCAACATCACAACTTAACTTTTTGAGTTTACTAGACTTCATTGCTTGCTTTGACAAGAAGTTCTATACATCTACCTGGAACCATATTTTTAAATAAAATCAACACAGCTGCAAAATTGAAACTCTTTGCATTTATTTTTTAAACAGATGCACTGCACCCAACAACTATTAGCTTGCAAAGATTATGAAAACATTACAAGGAAAACCCTCACATATATTCAGCTCACACAAGCATGTGCAAACTTCTTTATGCACAGACCCATTCTTAGAGAATAGTACAAATAACTCTCCTTGTCACTATCAGATATTTTCATTGCAGGAACAAACGTACATGAAGAATTCACTATAAGCTGTTTAACAACTTCAAATAAAATAGTGTCTTCACTTCCTAATCAAACATCAAACATGACAAGGAAACAAGAAAACAGTCTGTTTGAAATTATTTTTAGAATATTCATTCATTCATTCATTCATTCATTTTCTACCGCTTAGTCCCGTTAGGGGTCACGGGTGACTGGAGCCTATCCCAGCAGCTTTGGGCCTGAGGCAGGGTACACCCTGGACAGTGGCCAGTTAGTCGCTAATGTTAAAATATACAGCTCACAGAAACACGTGCAAACTTCTCTAGGCACAGACCCATTTTAGAGCCAAAATAGTACAAATAACTCCTTATCATTATCAGATACTTTCCTTACAGGAACAAGAGTACATGAAGAATTCACTATAAGCTGTTTAACAACTTCAAATAAAATAGTGTCTTCAATTCCTAATAAAACGTCAAACATGACAAGGAAAGAGAAGCAGGACAAGGGAACAAGAAAAAGAATTCAAGAATACCAATGTTACACTTAAAACAATGAAATCAAAAATAACAATGGTCTTAATATATAAAACAGTGTAACAGTTTAAGTTCTAATAGCAGCAAGAAGGAGAAAATAGTTTCTTATCTCAGCAACTTGCTCTTCAAAGAGTGAACTCTTGCGGTGCATGAGTCTGATCCAACTCCAATGAACAGGCGCTGTATCGCTTCAAAAGTGAATTTTAATTCCTTTGGGTAGTCAAGGTTTAATGCATACACCAGGCCCATCAGGTTCAGAAAAGCATTAGGTATGTCACTCAGGTGACGCATCACCACTTCTTCCTCAATCACCAGGGCAACGTCATTGTAGAATTCAGGGAGAGGCTCCATCACATTTTCCACAACCACCAGGATTCCGATCACCACACCCTTCATCACATCCTATTCACGGTCACTGGGCTTTGTAGAATGAAAACAAAATTAAGGTACTATTACTTAAAACCAATTTCACAAACAATTTAAAGTCCCACACCCTGCAAATTAAGAGATCAAAATGTTCAATTTTCCCTTGTTTAGCCTTAAAGGTTTCAGCTTACCTCACATATCTTCATGAATTTAGAAGGAGTCTCTCGCATATACCACGGCAGGCCAAGCAATGCTGCAGTCCTCATTCTTTGGTTTGTTGTCTGTAAAATATAGAATGATTAAAGTACCTGCTTTATTGGTTCAACCCTTTGTTTTTCCTTTTCATTTATCCTTTCACCCCCTCCTGTCTTGAAAAATAAATACATTAATTTCAAATATGTACACTAAATCACCAGTGATGTGGAACAACAACTGTTGTTTTTACCTTTTGTTCAGCACCAAAATAAGATTTAATAGTGGATGTAACCAGCTCATGTCACTTAACCAGGAGTGTCTAAGGCTGCTTTCACACTGGGATCGTTTGTTGCGGTCTTATGGACTCGAGCCGAGTGCGATTGTTTCCGGCAACCCCGCAGCGTCGCTCTGGTTTCACACTCAACTGGATTCTATCAAACCCTGGTGCGTTATTTCGTCATCACAAGCGTGCATGACGCATGATAGAAAACAGAAAGTGGGTCAATTTATATATTTTTATTTATTCAGTGCTATTATGCAGTTGAGGTTTACTGTGTGTGTGATGCATAAGGTGGTTTGCGCTGCTTGCAAACAAACTCTTTTGAGGAGACAGTGGATTTCCAAATTTGTTGTCCTGATTCCACACGCTATGCACGAACACACTGAAGGCTAACTCTCGCTCGTATCCAGGGTAAATCATCAACACTATCATCCCTTACATGTGTAAGGCAGTGACTTTGTTACACCACTAGGTGGCGCATGGGCATCACTCATTTCTTGGGAATTATGCTGTTGAGGTTTTCTTTTTGGTATGTCCAATCCCGGCCATTGTAGCGATGTTGGTGTTTAATCGCGAGGGCAGCCATTTTGTTTTTATGTCTTGTCCTTACTCCCGTAAGGTTGCCAGATTCTATGAACATCCAAACTGCATATAGTCTGCAAGCAAGAAAATAAAGTGCCTGTCGTGCATTCCACAATCCATACCTTCACTGTGTCCAGCTCCTTTTCTCGGCATCACATCTCGCTACCCACCATTATGAAAACACAACGCAAAGTGACCAGAAAGCTTGGTGTGTAAAGAAGAGAGGGCCAACACAGGGAAAGACTAGAACAATCGGCTAGTCTGGGTTACACATGTATTATATTTAACTAAATGCATCATAATAAGCTTTAAACGCATGCGCAGGTCACATTACTTCCTGAACAAGTGCGCACCAGTCTGTGTTGCTTTCACATTCACCCGAACGCTGCACCGCTCGCCGAACAAAGACCACATCCTCCAGGTAGTCTTGGCTAAAGGTACCACAGTGCACACCAGAGTCCACATGACAGCGTTCACATTATGATTTTGTCATGTGGACTCGTGTGCACCGGGTACCGGCCAAGACTACCTGGAGCAAAGCAACACGGACTCAGGTGCGCACTTGTTCAGGAGGTAATGTGACCTGCATGCGCTTAAAGCTTATTATGATGCATTTAGTTAAATATAATGCATGTAAGGTATGATAGTGTTGATGATTTAACTTGGATACGAGCGAGTTAGCCTTCAGTGTGTTCGTGCATAGCGTGTGGAATCAGGAAATCAAATTTGGAAATCCACTGTCTCCTCAAAAGAGTTTGTTTGCAAGCAGCGGCAAACCACCTTATGCATCACACACACAGTAAACCTCAACTGCGCATAATAGCACTGAATAAATAAAAATATATAAATTGACCCACTTTCTGTTTTCTATCATGCGTCATGCATGTTTGTGATGACGTAATAACGCACCAGGGTTTGATAGAATCCAGTTGAGTGTTAAACCAGAGCGACGCTATGGGGTCACTGGAAACAAGCCCAGTGTGAAAGCAGCCTAATTCTGCTCCTGGAGGGTTAGATGGTTGGTTTAACTCCAACCTGATTCAACACATCTGCCTGGAGGTTTGTAGTGATTCTGAACAACTTGATTAGCTGGTTCAGGTGTGTTTAATTTGGGTTGAAGCTAAACTCTGCAGGATGTCAACTCCCCAGGAGCAGGAATGGACAACCCCGCCTTAAATTCATTGGGGTTGTAACAACACTTTAAATTATTTTAAAGGTTAGGTTACCAAAGATGATTAAAGTCATTTACTCACCAACATGCCAGTCCAAACACATGCAAACATATTCATAACAATGAAAATGAACAATGGCTAGGCTGTTAAGATCTATAAAGGACAACTCATGTTGCCTATTTTAAAAGTTTTAAAAGTTTGTGTAAGGAACTGATCATATAATTTTTGATGTTACTACAGCATACTGCAACAAAATCAAACCTCATTAGTTCTTCCGTCATGCCATTTGATCAAAAGACTGGCAAGAACCAATGAGGCTTGATATTTATGTAGTAACTAATACAATAAAACATCATTGTAAACAAAGACTGACATTTTTATGTTTTCATCATACAAAGACATTGTATGATTTCAGAAGACTTTGAATACGACATGGAAATTGAATATGTTACTTTTTAGATGCTTACTCTAAAGTCATTGTATGAAAAGATGTCACTATCAAAAGGTTTATAATGCAAGTAGTGAGTAAATGATCACAGAATTGTCATTTTGTGGAGAGAAAGACTGCTTTAAAATAAATTGACTCACATTCTTATCAAGGCTCTCCAGTATTGAAGTAATTTCTGGAATGTCTTCATAACGCTTTGATCGGAATAACTGTATCAGCTTTGAGAGATGACCACCTAGGCCTTCAAAAAAGGATTTGCCCAGATCCTTTGACACAAGCCTGGTGAATTCTTTGCTGATCTATAACATAAAAACATAAATACATGTACAAATTGAACAAAGATCTCAGGGACAGTCTTAAAACATTAACAAGTTAAAAAAAAAAAGCACTCAACATAATCTTAGGATATTAAGTTTGGTCACAGTTCACATTTGATGTTGCTTTAAGCAATTTTGAGGAGGTTTGAAGACATTGACTATGTTCGCAGGTTAAATGCTTCTTCAGAGACAGTTCACTCCTAAATGTGCATACACAATCTTTATAGATGCATGGGAGTGGACAGTGACTTGCCTGATGACAGTGTTTAAGCTTGTAGTGTGTGATTAGGGCACGCTGGTTGGGCGAGGAAAATCTGCAAATCTTGCAACACCACCTCATTGATTTCTGCTTCCACACTGCTTGCACTATACTGATCCTGCAAATAAAAAAATAAAAAAGTAAAACTCCATCCAAGTACACATATACATGTTACATACAGAAATATTCACTGAACATAGGGCTGCACAAATATAAATATCTAATTGTGATTACGGATGCCACGATAACGTAATTGTTCAAACAACAAAGCAGCACAATAGGAACAGGTATGATGTTCATTCCATTAATCAGGAGTTTCCGTGTTGTATTAACAGTTTTTGCACAGTGTATTTACCATGGTAAGTGTTGTTTCCATAACCCAAAAATGCCAATTTATGTTCACTTTGTCTTATTTTGTATATAGCCTGATATTACCTTTGTATTTTAAAAGACTGTGGTAAATCCAACATTGTTTTAACAAAACTAGTTTGGGACTGCTATTAAATGCACTTGTTAAGTGTTTATTTATTAGTATTAGTCATATTCTTACAATTACTGTTTATGTTAAGTAAAGGGGGACAGTACTTGTAAAGTTGCAGGTGCTACGCACAACCTCCCCTTCACTACTGCCAGGGCGACTAGTTTTTCTCCCTTCTTTCACTGATGTTTGGTAAAATGTGGGAAAAACAGCGTGTGCTTTATGAGAGACACTGAGAAAGGCACGAGCAGCGGCGCCGCTGTCCAAGTTACACACACACTCACTCTCGCTCATTCTCACTTTCACTCGGCTGAAAACACTCTAAAGGTAGATGTTCTCCCTCAGAATCAGAGTCAGCCATTACTAATACCAAAGCTTCATCACAGGTGTATTTTTTATTTGTTATTTTCATGTTTATCAGCTCGCGTGTAGAGAATGAGGCTTCTATTGAGCCGGTCCTGACACTCCCACTGAGACGCGTCTTTGAGGTCTTCTTCTCTAAATTTTTTTACTGGCAAACCACTGGTAATAGTGGACTAGAAACAAAGTACAGGGTGTCTGATGGAAGGGAGTGGAAGCATAATTTAGCACGTAAACCGGATGTAGCGGCTGTTTTTCCTGTTAAGTTGCTAGTCGCAATTTTGCAACTTTGGCGCTTAAAAGGGTTAACTTATACTAGTCAAAGACGACTTCTCTTTCTGTTCACGTCTCGACAGCAACTCGGTGTCTAACACACTATATATCTAGCAAAAATGTGCGTGCCAGTGCGTCACACGCACTGCGTGTAGCTCCTGATTAACGTTACTAATCAAGTTGTCTTAGTTTGTGAAATGTGATAGCATTAAATCAATACGTGGTCGGTGAGCGCAAACGAAACAAGCATAATTTTTACATGAAAGAAAGAACAAATCAGGGTATACTTACTATAAAAATCCATCTGTAGTCATTCAAATAAGAGCTCCTTCGTCTTTTTCCTCGCATCAGCAACTAGTGTCGTGATCTCGTCTTCTCGTGTAGAAAATGGCGATGGCGCGTCTGGCTAAAATTCGTTAAAATAGTACGTCATCATGACGTAGAGTTTCTGTCACATGCGCAGAAAAATGAAAAATTGAAAGAACCTATGGTTTGTTGTTATATGAACACATTATTGTAAGTTTTCAATTTCCCTTCAAGTTGAGGTTGTTATAACTCCTCCTATTGTGTATTGAGATACTGCAAGTTGACAGGACATGATTTTACCTGCCCACCTGACTAAAACTCAGAATCACTTTTTACAGTGTATATATTTCTGTATCATGCCAAAAAAAAGCCATATGTGAACATGAGCCAGAAACACTGTCATCTTCTCTGGACCAAAGCTCATTAAAAAAGGACAGAGGCAAAATGGAAAACTGTCATATGGAAAGATGAATCAAAATATGAAAAAAAAAACTGAGTACACTGCAGTGTTTCTGGATTATGTTCCCATATGGCTTTATCATGTAAAGAGAAAGCTATATGTGAACATAATCCAGAAATACTGCAGTCGTCCTGTACGTCGCTTGAGGACTTGAAGACTGACCATCCTTTAAATCCAATACTAATAACAACAATGTTGCTTATTTACCCAGACTGTCAACTTAAAGTAGTTGCAAAATGCATCTCTATTTGTGTTTGTCTATTTTTTATATATATATATAAAAATGGTAAATAATCTCAGTTTCAAGATACAAATCTCATACCCATAAAAATATAGTTATGAGATTTGTTTTTATTCAGCTTTTTCAGAATTGCAGTTTTACCTTAAAATTGTTTGTCAATACAGTATAAATGATTTATGATTTAATACATAATACATCTGATTTAGTCAAATTCTTTTAGTCTATTTCTGTGTTTTAGGATGTGAACTTTCATGATGCCCTGATGATGAAGCTCTCATAAGACGTCAATCTAGGGTCAGGTTCAACGTAAACAAAAAAAAAAAAATTCTAAACGCAAACTTGGAACTGTAACCAAAGAAAAAATAATAATCAAATTTAAGAAAAATAATTGAAACTATAACCGTTCTTTATCTATGTCCAACTTCCTGTCACTTCAGCCAATGGTTGTTGAGCTGCTCCCCGTAAAAACAGAATCAGAAACAATAATTTACATTTATTTATTTAGCAGACGCTTTCTTTCAAAGCGACTTATATTAAGCTTTCATTCTCCAGTGTTACAAGTAGAACGCAACTGGAAGCAAGGTGGGTTAAGTGTCTTGCCCAAGGACACAATTGTATGAACTGTGGGGAGCACGGAAATCAAACCGCCGACCTAGGACCACCACTTTACCATTTTATCATCAATGGTGACTTAATCATCTGCATGTCAACCTCACGCTCCCTCCTTCCCTCACTCGTGAACAAGATGCCGAGATACTTGAACTCCTCCACTTGAGGCAGGATCTCTCCACCAACCTGAAGGGGGCAAGCCACTCTTTTCCAACTGAGAACCATTGCCTCGGACTTGGAGGTGCTGATCCTCATCCCAGCCGCTTGCAAATTTTTCCAGTGCATGCTAAAGGACCTGGCTTGATGGAGCCCACCTGACTACATCATCTGCAAAAAGCAGAGACAAGATCCTGTGGTCCCTAAAACGGACTACCTCCGGCACCTGGCTGTGCCCAGAAATCATGTCCATATAAATAATATACAGGACCGATGACAAAGGGCAGCCCTGCCGGAGTCCAACATGCACTGATTCTGACTTTTTATTTAACCTTTATTTAACCAGGATAGTCCCACTGAGATTACAAATCTCTTTTGCAGGGGAGTCCTGGCCCCATGTGTGTTTGGGGGCTGTTGTACATGTTTTTGGTGGTAGGGGAAACCGGAGTACCTGAAGAAAAAACACACAGGGAGAACATGCAAACTCCACACAGAAAGGCCCTGCCCTGGATGGGAATCGAACTCAGGACCTTCTTGCTGTGAGGCAGGAGCACTAACCACTCTGCCATTGTGCCACCAACTTACTGCCAGCAATGCAAACCAAGCTCCTGCTCTGGTCGTACAGGGACCGGACCACCCTTAGCAGAGGCTGCGGACCCCATACTCCTAGAGCACCTATCATAGAGCGCCGTGAGGGACTTAGTCAAATGCCTTCGCCAGATCCACAAAGCACATGTGGACTGGTTGGCAAAACTCCCATAAACCCTCCAGTACCCTGGAGAGGATATAGAGCTGGTCCAGTGTTCCACGATCAGGGCAAAAACCGCTTTGGCATAGACTTTCCTAGGGAGGAAACATGATCAGATCAGAACATGATTTTTATAAGTTCTTTATTCTGCTCATTTCAATATAAAGTATACAAACGGCGGGCAGAGGGGCTCAGTGGTAGAGTGGTCGCTCTTCAACCGGAAGGTAGGTGGTTCTATTCCCACAGTTCATACTGTCGTTGTGTCCTTTGGGCAAGACACTTAACCCTCTAAGCGCCAAAGTCGCAAAATTGCGACAAGCAACTTAACTGGAAAAAACAGCCGCTACTTCCGGTTTATATGCTAAGTCATGTTTCCACTCCCTTCCACCAGATGTCAGACACCCTGTACTTTGTTTTTAGCCCACTTTTACCATGTGTTACCATTTAAAAAAATTGTAGAAGAAGACCTCAAACGCGCGTCTTCTGTTAGCGTTTTTGTAGGAGTGTCATTGCTGTGAGACCGTCTCAGTGGAAGCAGCATTCTCTACATGCAAGCTGAAAAATGTCAAATAAGAAATACACCCGTGATGAAGTTTTGGTTTTACTGATGGCTGACTCTGATTCTGAGGGAGAACATCTGCCTTTAGAGCCGAGTGAAAGTGAGAATGAGTCCGAAAGTGAGAGTGAATGTGTGGGAGGGAGTGCTTCTCCGGCGGCGTTGCTAACTCTCTCGGTGTACACGAAGCACACGCTGTTTTTCGTCACACTTTGCCCAACATAAGTGAAAGAAACGGGGAAGAAACTAGTCGCTCTGGCTGCGGTATTGAAGGGGATGTCGGGAAGGGAAGCCGTGTGCGTGTAGCACATGCTTCTTTACCCAGCAGAGGTGATAGAAGCCGGGTAAGGCGCACTCACCGTGGCCGCGGTAGTGACAGGGATATCGGGAATATTGCAGCTTCCAGTGACAGCCGTGTGAGAGAAAAACATGTTGTTCATCCTAACACATTACACAGTAGAGTATTTACATTTAGTACAAAGTGTGTGTGTGTGTGTGTGTGTGTGTGTGTGTGTGTGTGTGTGTGTGTGTGTGCGTGTGCGTGCGTGCGTGCGTGCGTGCGTGCGTGTGTGTGTCTGTGTCTTTTACACTTCCACACAAGAACATTATGACACAAGAACATTTCGATAGAAAACAAAAAAATATTTAAAGTAGATAAAATAGAATAAATAAAATGGAAATGTCTACAAACTACATACTATTACTACTGTAAACTTACCAAACTGGCCATTAGAATCGATCCAAATAGCAGTTCAAAGGAGCTTGCTGGGGATTGGTTGGGTGAAATTTGCCATCTCAAAATATTGATAGGGACTAGTACCTAGCGTCCCCCCCTAAACCTACGCCCATGGTTTTGAGTGAAAGTGAGTCCGGTTATGTTTTGCAATGGTCCATGTACACTGGAAAGAATGCAAATAATGATGACCATTTAGGTGCCACCCACCATATTGTTCGTCAGCTCAATACATAGGGAAAGGACATGAGGTTTACATGGACAGTTACTACACCTCGCCAGCCATCGCAAATGAATTGGCTGTTAGTGACACTGGTTTGTGTGGGACAGTGAGCAGCAGAAGGCAGGGGAGGCCAAGATGCCTGAGACCAAATGAGTTATCCTTGAAAAAAGGAGATGACCCAGTATTTGAAAGAAATGGCAAACTCTTGGCTTGTGCATGGCATGACACAAAACGTCTCACAATGTTATCAACTGTTCATGGAAACTCATGTGTTCAGAAAAGAATCAAGACAAAGAAAACGGAAACTGGTTTTTGCACAATAAATAGACCTGTGTGTGTTGACAGGTACAACAGCTTTATGGGGGGAGTAGACAGAGCTGACCAGAGAATGAAAACCTACATCTTTCCACATCGTTCAAGGAAATGGTACAACAGCATTTTCAATGCCATTCTAAGCATCAGTGTAGTCAATTCTCACATTATTTACACCAAGTGTACCCCAAGCCCGCACAAGCCACTAAAGGCCTTCATCCAGGACATTGTCACTGCTTTACTTGATGGCTACTCTAAGAGAGAAAGCAA
>CM044552.2:26165535-26198035 GCA_024416835.2 Perccottus glenii | reverse complement strand
TGTGACCAGCCAGCGATGACCAACTGGTTCTAACTGGTTTCAACAGATGAGGTATCTAGTGTCCTAATCTAGGGTGCAATGTAGCGTACAAAGTCAACAAATAACAAGTATAAACAGTTATAAGGATGCATCCAAGGGTGCATCTTGAAGCAGAAAATGGCCACACGCATTCCCAATTCCCAGGGGCTGAACAACGGAAGAGGCAGAGCTGTTGAGCTGTTGAGCCAAAGCTGCTGGTTGAGCGGAGGCAGTGGGTAACTCAGCAGCGGCGGAGAGTTGAGAAGAGAGGAGGTGCATCTGATCTCCAAGCTGTCCAACATTAGCCAACAGCTCCCTCAGTCTCTTCGTAACCTTTCGCAGAATCTGGTGATGTTGGTCCACCAGAATCCCTTGGGAAGCAAGTGCTTGCCTTAGCGGATCTTAATCCCCTGGGTCCATAATGGCCAGATTGTTCTGTTACAGATCAAAGTTCTAGAACCAAAATGGAGATAAAAGGCTGGCAAAATGGTAAGTGGTAGAAGTGGTAGAAGAGTAAGTGGAGTGGTAGATAGTTTCTAGGAACAGAGTGGGTGCAGAGTTGACGAACAGGCGGAATCCAAAGCAAGCATTTAACCGCAAAAAACAAAATCCAAGGTTACAAAAAATACTCCGAAGTTGGTGAAAAACCCTACACACACACACAGGGAAAAGGGGAATGGAAAAAACAACTGGCACCTCTAGGGAAATGATAAAACAGAAACAAAGAAACAACCCAAATTACCCAAAAGTATACATCCCACAGTTCCTAATACCGTGTATTGCCACCTTTAAGTGTAACCAAAAAAATCTTGCATTTGGGTTTTTCCCCCCCTCTAGCTGGTTATATTACCATTATGACTGAATGTAAAGGATGCTACTGGAGTGTCTCAATATAAGGCTGTAGGTTGCACTATAGGACATGATCGTACATCACTACATTATTCCTCGGACATGAGACCAGGCCCTGCTATTATATATTATATATATAGAATTACAACGGGCGGGTCTAATCATCAGTAATAAATATATCAGGAGTTGGTAAATAAAAGCTAGACACTTACTGTAATCTTTATTTACAGGGAGAGTTTTGAAACCAATAAAATAGCTCTAAATGCTTTGCAGGTGTGTGTTGACAGTCGCTGCTGAAGAAAAGGACCCTCCCAGATGTCCATTTCTTCTGCAGTTTATTCCTGATGCAAGAGAAAAAAAATGAGCCCAAAAGACCAGCTGGAGACAGTGGAAGCCAAGTGAATGAACAAACGAGATTCAATGTTACACAAAAATCTAACAACATGGAATCCTTAAAAAAAAAAAAAAGCAGTGTATGCAAACAGAACTAAATCACCCAAAAATGACATGTAATAAAACTCCCATTTTTCCATTTGAAGCTCAATGGATAAAAGTAGGACTCAGGTTTACTCTCGTGTTTGCTCAAACGTCTATTCTCTTGTATATATTTTGATATATTTTATTTTATTGGTCAGAGAAGGTTCTGGAACATGGAATATGAGAGGTACGTAAAACTTCACATAATGCCATTTTTCAAATCAATGTTATTAATCAAATCTAATAGCAAGGCTTGCATATACAATGTTCTAAGACATTCTGTGTGTGACAGAATGTGTGTGATCCACATGAAAATATATCTTCGGCATAAATACTGCTGTGTAGATTTATCACAGATATTTTGGACTCCTCTGGATCTTGTTAACAGCTGTTGTCACTTGTGGCTGTTTCCATCTTCGACCAGCTCAAATCACCTGCTCACTGCTTAGACTTGTGTCCCTCAACAAGCTGCTGCCTGGGGAAACTATTTGGCATGGCTCATTTGTATCCATAATCAAGAATCATATAAAACACACCACTCTAAAAGTAGAGATTCTTGAGAGATTTTCAGACCACTATTGAACAAGATTGTCTGTGTCAATCCAAGGTCTGCTCAAGAGTGAGTCAGACATGGAAGCCGGCCCTCATAGGTTATGGTCAAAGGTAAAAACACCAGTCATCCTGCTTTCAGCTATTGATGGATGTCACATTTGTATCAAAGCTTTCCAAATAAACATAGTAGCAACTGTGTGTCAATGCATCCATATTACAAAAATGTTCACTCTGCCTTGTTTTAGGAAATCTATGATTTCACTTGCATATTTCTAGCCAATTTTCAGTCACTGTATTAGTTAGTGGCTGTTATACACCAAATCATTGTTGTGGATTTCTTTGCCAATTACTCTTATCACCCCATTTCATGAGCCAATGGGAAGACAAATGAAGGATCCTTTAATGTCAAAGCTGGTAACAGGGGGGTCTTGGAACTTCTTCAAAGCCTCTTTTCTGGCAGTGAGAGCTGTGCTCTAGCTGGCTATGAAGAAGATCCAGAGCCTCTAATGCTAACAACCCCTGAGCAAGCAAATGAAGGGGTCATGTTCAGAGCCAGGATGTAGCGCTACTGTCAGCTCCAAACCAGCATGTTTTCGTTTGTGCTCTCTTCTTTGTGAGCCCTTTTATTATCTTTCTAAGCCAGACCACAAAACATACCATGAAAAACCTGCTTTTGAAAAACTGTACTAAGTTTATAATCAGATCAAGGGCAGTTTATTCCTTTCTTCCCTGTTAAAACCACCACAATAAATTTGAAACTTAACATGTTTTGAAGTGAACACTTTCAGTTTTTATTGCAATCATCCAACCAAACCCTTTAGATGGAAGTTTTTTGGTTTTTTTTTGTTTTTTTTTACATTTTTGTCTTGGCTGACCTAAGATTTGACATGTATAGGTTTATTATGTCATGTATTGATACCCACATTTATTGTGCAGAGAAATTGTTACATTTACCTCCACTGTCTACTTATAAGACGGAAAGCAACAAGGAAAGAGTCTTTTGGACTTTTCTACCACAGCAGTCTTTCAAACTATATAGTTACCTTGAATAATCATTGCAAGACTTTTGTGTGGGTTGTGTATTATCTACAATCTTCTAAAGAATCCTAACTAGACTACAGTGATGGCCTCTCATAGACAAACGTGACCCTGAAGGGCCTTGAACATCCATTCTTTGAGTTTTGTGAGTGTGTAACTCACAAAACATTGGCTTAAAGATGCCGCTTGGTTGAACATTAAATCTAGTAAGGGATAAGTTTATTTTCCCACCTTTGAAAGGTTGTATTTATCATGTTCATTTATCTCTGATCTGTTGAAGCTGACCTTTGATCAGGGCGTGGAGCTGTGAACCAATGGAGAGAGAAAATGGAATGAATGTGCTGGGATGTTATAGATTTTGGGATTCGCATCAATGTGTGTTCAAGGCCACAACGATAACACTCACGAATGAGCTCATCCTTGTGTGAGCAGGCTTTCAATGGTGTCCTCAAAGGAACTGAGCCACTAAGGACCTTGAGATGAAACACCCTTTCGTGTGCATTAAAGCGGCACTATCTAGATTTTGTGGGATCTGCACTACCTAAAGGCCACTGGATGCAATGTGGGGCCTCTACCTAGCTGCCTAGCCCAACCACCAGTATGGCGCCCAGTGTAACTGAAAAAAAATATATATACAACTAGAAAAACAGGCCCAGTTGGACTGTATAAACAAAACAGTAATTACAGAAAAAACTACACTATCAAAGCAAATTTAGGAAATGCAATAGTCCAAATCAAAACTAAATCATGTAAAGCAATAAATACAAAAACAGTATTTTAACACAAACAAACAAAGAGCAAAACAATTCAAAGCGAATGACTAATGTAAAATTATTAAGAGTAAAACAGCAGCAGGTAAACTTGTATAAAATGTTAAAAAAGACACCTTTGATTAAGTTATCTGCAACGACACGCCAAAGGCTATCAGGGAGCTAGATTGAGCTCAGAAACATAGCAGTGAAACCTAGTTTCTTTTTTTGTTACAAGGCATACAACATTTTAAATGTAAAAAGGGTATTTTCCAACCTGGACAAGTATAGATGGTAAAGATATTATTTAAAAAGAGTAGCCTTTAGTGCTGGTTGGTCATTAGCTTGTGCTTGTAAAAATAGATGTGCATACTATATATATTATGGTGCATTGTACCAATAACATTATCCTTGTTCTCAATGATTTCATAATCAGCTCCACTACATTTTTAAATTGAACAAGTACAGTGCATGTAATAGACTGGCCTTTCCACTCTGTGATTTTGGTAAATGGACCATGTGTTTTTTAATGGGGCCTTTCTGCAAATGTGGACTTTGCCCTGTTCTGCCAAACATGCTCCTAATTCAGCTAGTCCTCCATTTAAAACTATTTAAACAAAATACTTGCTAGAAAAAACACAGTTTTCATGTAGAGAATGAAAATTAAAAGGAGATTATCTTGAGCGCAGTGGATGGGTCTGGGACAGATGGCATCATTTTGGGTCCATTGCAGAACCTTTGAAATGCCTGACAGAGGGGGTTTGGCTGATACTTTCTGTTCAAAGAGAATCATGGTCGTCTGTGTTCCCCCGGGCCAGAGCAACATTGCATGACAAGATAATGAGAGTTTTAACATCATGTTGTGATTAATTTAGTCTTAGCATCAGAAATGTTTTGTTAGTATTGCTGGGAGAAAGTGTTAGTTTGGGATTGTTGTAAATAGTTAGTAGCACTAGTAAACATGCCTTTCAGTGCACTGATATGTTCCCACTAAAGTAGGTGACTGTACATCTTAGAAGTGCATTCTGTGTGTGCACAGTAGCTCTTCAGGTGCAAGTAGTCTATGAACAAACCTGGTGAAAAGAAGTCATATTACAAGTGTCCTTTAAGCCAAATGAAGGACGTTCATATCCTGCAAGATTGCTTTTTTCAAAATGATTTATGAATGTGCTCCTCCTCTAGCAGGGCTCGGTGCGTCCACTCAGCATTTTATTTCAAACAAAGGGAAACAAATGTGTGCAAAGCAATGTTTTGTTTCAATGTGTTCATTAATAGTGAATTATAAACAGAGACAGACACAAGACACTGTGGTGCGACAGCAGCTTTTAGAAACGTATGTAGAAGTTGACAGTAAAATGATGCAAAAGAACTTTCAACTCATTTCTCATGTTACATGGAGATTAGCCTTAATCGAGCCGTATTTAGGAACGCTCAGGTGGTGGTGCAATGGGCTGTCAGTAAACTCCAGTAAACTTCCTATCGGTAAGGAACTTCCAGTTCTTATTATTTCCACTAAGTATGTCCAGGTCAAGGCATAAGGTTTGGGAAATATTCTGAGTAATTTGAGCTAAGGAGCGATACAGACGCTCGTTTCTCCCTGCTGCTATTAGACTTTATAATCAGAGCTGCTCCCAGTGAACGAGTCACCATGATACTCACTGCTGCTATTTTTTTCACTGCAATAATATGTGCAATTTGTTGTTGTTGTTTTTGTAGTTGTTTTTTTTAGTGCAATCACTATACTGTAATACTTGATATACTTCTTGTTTTTGTATATGCTGTATATATAGGTATATATACATAGTATATATACATTTTATATATCATGCTGTATATTATGTATATTATTTATGTTTGTTAACATACTGTAAGAATTGCTGCTGGAACAGAGAAATTTCCCCATTGTGGGACGAATAAAGGATTATCTTATCTTATCTTATCTTATCTATTTCGATTGAGCCTTTATATATAAAAACAAAAAAAAACATTTAAATAGAAGAAATGTTTTTTGAGAATTCTCCACAGTTAAAAGCCTGATTTTACTGATGTGTTCCTATTTGTTGAAATGTATCCTATCCTACTGGAAAACTGGATGCTTGAGGTGCTTTTAAGTTCAAGATCACATTATGGGATAGTCCTGAAAAGGTCAAATGTTGATCACGGTTATGAATGTCGTACATGTTATAAGCTTCAATGTTCAATGTATTTGAGACAAGCCTCTCTCATTGAACCCCTTAAAAGGTCCTCGAGTAAGGGCGCCACCATACAGTGATATACAGCAATATACAGCAATATAATGCCGTCCACCAGAGGGCAGGCTCGGAAATATGGCAGGAAATATGGCAGGCAGCGGAAATATAAGGAGAAACCCAATGGCAACTTTACAAGTGTAAAAATCATGTTTACATTATCATGTTTTGATTAATACGTTTGTTTATGCTATCTGAAAACTATTGTTTTAGTATGCAGTAAGAGCGGAAAAGCCCGGATGTAAGCACAATTTTATTGCCCTGTGGTAACGACAATATCGGTGAATAGGGGACCAATGGGCGGAAGACATCCGTATTTTTACAATTATTGATTTAAGATAATAATCAGGTGCAGAGATGTAAATCAGATTGGAGTCCAGAGTCTTTTCTTGGCAAAAACCCACATTTTCACCAATCATTTCCTGAAGTTTTTCATTGTCTTCTCAGAGTAATGTGCCTTTCTCCCTTTTCTTGAAGGACATAGCTACTTTAAAGCTGCTCTACCTGATTTTCTGTCATTCCTGTCTCAGAATCCACTCTCCCCCAACAGCTGTGTAGCCTAACAGTATTTTACGTTGCCTCCCTTTTCTCTGATATTTTTCTATTTTGAGGTGTTTGAGGGTTCTCTGTGTTAAAAGAAGTTCTCAGTGCCGAAAACACACTTTATCGGCAGCTACTACACTTTCTGACACGTCAGAGCACAAACCAGTGTAGACCAATAGGAGCACTTCTGTGATTGGTCAGTGTTTTCTGTCCTCGAGTAACTTATTGAATCCCCTACAATAAACAGTAGATGGCATCATAAAGCTTGTTTTTTTTTCATTAATGCTTGCTTTTACAATAGATAGATAGATATATAGATACTTTATTACAGACTCGAGGTCCAATATAAAAGTATAAAAAAGACAAACAAACACAGTAACATAAGGTACAAAGTACAACAAACAATAGACTTCTAACCTTTAAAAGGCAGGCGTACCAGTGTTTTCATAGCACTGATGTGTAACGCATGTCACTATATGCAGTATTAGTTAACAATAAAACAATGTTATTATTCAGCCGACAAATAAATTTATACATCAAATTTCTTAAAACAGCTGACAATGTGCTGACTCGAGATGACGCAAACAGTTCACTGGCACTTGTCCACCTGGGCTTTTTTAATAATAGTCTTAGGGCGTCGTTGTAAGCCACTGTCAGTTTCTGAAGACTTCCTTTTTTTTAATTAGACCACAGATGTGCAGTGTAAAGGGAAGTACAGTAGGCTCTAAACAAAGTCAGTTTTACTCCATCCGTGCATGAGCCAAATTTCCATGCCAATACATTTGCTTGTGCATACAGCATACGGCACTGCCGATACATGTCTTCATCATCAGTCAGACGATCATTTATGATGTGACCCAAATACTTGATTTCATTACATACAGTTAAAATATTGCCAGACAACTTAAAAAGAGGGAATACAAGTGATCGATCCTCTTTGGTACGACATATCATAATAACACTTTTTGTAGCATTGTACCTGACATCATGTTGATCTCCAAACACAGAACACATTTAGGAGTTGCTGGAGACCTGCTGAACTGGGGCTTAAAACCACAAGGTCATCCGCGTACATTAAATGATTTACCACTTTGCCTCCAACCATACATCCAGTTCTACACATGTTTAGCTCTTTAGAGAGAGATCATTCATGTAAAAATTAAACAAAATTGGGGACAGTAGACTACCTTGTCTTAGCCTATTACAGGTCTGAAGATATACCATTACAGGGTGCAGATATACAGTTGTCCCATTTGACCAGCATAGTCTGGTGGGCATACCAGTATGATATGTATATACTATAAAATATACTATGATACAATATACTAATTGGGGTTTATACCAGAAAAAAAATAAAAAATTGGTACAGGATTTTTAACAGTTTAATTGCATAAAGGGGTTTATGTTACTGACTTAAACACTGAATTTTTGATACTGAATTATTAAATTAGTATTCACCAATATGTAACCCACCTACTTGCTATAACTCATTGCCGCGTTCTTTATGTGGGTTCACCTTGACACGCAACTCCCTCCTTCAGTGGATTTGGAGACAGCGGAGCCTCCAGAGTATGTCACAGCAGCTTTGTGAAGGCTCCGTCTCCTTCACAGTGTCACTGTCCCTGCCGCCTGTCAACATCCGTCCCTGAACCAATCCGCTCTCCTCCACACTTCAGCTATTATAGAGGAATGGCTGATTTTTGCCAGTTATTTTCTCTTCTCAGTGTTTAGAGCTATTTATTTTTGCCATTCTACCTTTTGTTTTTCTCTTTTTTTTCTACAGATAATTGTTTGCCATAATGATTCGCAAACCTTCTGCGCTAACCTCTGTCGTCAAATAATTTGCAAATTATTAACTCGGACTTGGTGACAGGAGAACACCCACCAGCCCACCTCTTCGTTCTGCCATCCCCATGGTAACGTCTTCAGGGGCTGACATACGACAGTGGGGGCAGATTCAACTCTTAGAGAACACCGTTTGACCATTTCTCCTGCTTTATCCAAGCCAAAACACACTTGGCTGTGGTTTATTAACAGGTTATTGGGTCTCCCCATTTAAGTACATGTAATGTTTCTTAAAATCTAGATACATCGAAACAAATAATAATATTTAAACTTTTCACAAAAACGTGGTTGTTAGAAAAAACTTGTCTTGAGCTTGGGGGGTTCCTAGAACTTAATGCAGAAATTTAGTGTTGTAGTTTAGTGTACAGTACTGAAAAAACGTTTATACTTATGGATACTATACAAGCAAAAACATAATCTTGGAAAATTAATTAATAGGAAATGGAACTTGTTTATTATCTCCATGGGAAATTCCCTGTCGGCAGCCACACTAGGGGGCACCCAATGATGTTGGTGGGGGGAAACCATTTATCCCGGATGAACCCGGGACATTTAGCCTCCAACAAAATAAATCCAATGATCATTTAAGCACTCACCACAGTAAGATGTCAACTGCACTGACTATCATCTACTGTTGGTAATAAATAATTTTTCTACATAAAAATATACCAACCTTAAGCTATATTTGAGCTTTTGGACTTTGTTCACTATGAGATATTTTTAGTAATGCAAGTATCAAAGTAAAAGTCAGACAACATATCTCATGTCAACATTTTTCACTGCTTCAGACCCTGAGGCTGGATTTCAGATCAGAACATTAGTCTACACAGAGCACATGTTGAAACCAAAGTGGCAGACCAGAAGACACTGATTGACAGTGAGATGTTGAAGACACTCAACTGGTGTCAGCAGTTCAGTCTGTTGCCTTCAGATAGCTTCAGGCAATATTTTCTAACTGCCTGGACAAAGAATATGCTAAAATAGAGCTAAGATAAAAGAATGTAATGGAACTTTTGAGAGCAGTGGATTTGTTGTTTGCTGAAATGTCCAAGCAAGACCTTTGACCTGAGTTTTAGAATATGTAAGGAGTAGCCTACCTGCTCTTTATTGTTAGATCATCATTATCAGCAACAAGTTCAAACCACAAAACTCTCGAGGCTAACACTGTGGTTCCCCACCAGCTTTACCTTTCCACCTTTCTCTTGACTGACAACACAATCCTAAAGCAGTTTGTTGGTTGTGACGACAAGGCTCGGTGCAAGGAGGGTTAGCTCGGCTGCAGTTCCCACCTGCAGTGGGGCTTTAAATTGAGAAATGTCTTTTCAAGTCGGCATTGTACACAGGCCTGTAGTCTTCCATATGGGTAGTGGTCTGCAATAAAACGTTACAGATTAGGGACAGTGTTTATGATCTTAGAAGGTATAATATGTTTAGAAATCCAAAAGTAAGAACAAATATAAAACAACATTGTATTTCCTTTGTTGGGTTGTTGTTGTTTGTTGATGTATGGACTAAATAAGACCAGGAGCTAAAAGACTCTACAATATTATTAAAGTTTAAAAACATTAGCCCTAACCTAACCCCTAACCTAACATTATAATTTATGTGAATATAATTAATAACTGCAAAAAAGCTATTGATTTGATTCTATTTTCTTAAATCCTTTTATTGTATGTAGTACTTATGGTAAAGGTCTTAATTGGTAGTTCAAGGTAAAACAATTTTGAGGGGCGGGTTAAGCTTATGCTTCTTCTTTATGGACCGTTCTCACGTGACGTCACGGTCCATTCAATGGTAAAAAAAAAGTGGTTGCCTCGTGGCTAATTTGCAGATTTACAATAATACAGCAAAGTCCCAAACACTATTCAAGATGTTAGAGTTTAATTCTGTCCAGTGAATGGGCTTCTCTGCTTTTGTCTTAATTTTATGGTGACTCTCATGGCTCCTAATGAAGCATTGAATTCACTTGATTTTTTTTATTTATTTACTCGTTTTGCTTGTTTACATTAATGCTGGATGTGAAATGTTAGCATTAATGCTGTAAAATGTCTCAGTCTTTTAATAAAGCCAATGAGCCACAATTTACTCTTAGCTGCCTATTCTTATTAATAAGACAGCTGTAGTTAAACAGACAAACAGACACAAGAACAATTACACAGCTAGTTAAGGCTTTAAACAGATTACAGAAATAAACATTATGTTAGCAGGTTAGCCCAGATGAGCCGCGTGAAGTGTATTGTCATAGCCGTGAGCTTAAGGCAAGATTAGTCATCAATAGTAGAAGAATTTCTCTATTAATTTTATAGTTTGGGGAATTAGTTTTTAAATGGTAATTTTGAATAATTATTTATAATAAGTATTTGAATAATTAGAAAGAGTGACGCAACCTCAGGAAAAACTAACAACAACCATGACTCTGACCATGTTAGCTAACAAACTAATAGACAGATGTTAATAGTTGTGGGTGGCAGTAGCTCAGTAAGTAGAGCGGCCATCCTTTGATCGGTGGGTGGTGGTTCGATCCCCGCTCAAAACCTCCTAAAACATCCCGCTCTCCCCCACTTACTGTTGTTGTGTCCTTGGGAAAGACACTTAACCCACCTTGCCTCCAGTTGTCAGCTGTAACACTAGTAAAGTGCTTTGAGTGCCTACTAGGTGGAAAAGTTTCACCTACACAGACCTACCTATAATGATTTTTACAACAACTGCATATTTAGACACGTATCAAACATTTCACTTCAATGATTTAAGAGAAACTAATTTGTGTTGGTGCTGTGTATTTTCAATATAGATAGTCTTAATTATATTCTATGATATGGGCTTTTTGCTAACCAAGATGGTGGCGGCAACAAAAAAGTCACATGACTGAGAACGGTCCATACCCTTTTCTGACTATCTTCAAGTTTAAGTTTAATTTATTAATGTAATATTTTTCTAGTGCCCAGAGAAACCCTATTGTGGCACAAGACATGCAATGACCTTCTTGCTGTGAGTACTAACCCTTCTGCCACAAAACCTTTGAAAAGTAAAATTCTAATTGTCTAACACAACAGGCAACACATTATCTTACTCTCTTTTAAAAGCCTTAAGTATTTTGACTTGGCCACAGATATCAAATGCATAGAAAGTTAGCTCTGAAAACACTTTAAAACTAGCATCCATGGCTAGCCTCAGAAAACTGGGTTGATTACACAAAGTGGCCACAGTCATCTGCAGCTGAAGATAAGACGTGATGTGATCACACTGCTGTTGGCCGTCATTAAACCGAGGTCTTATCACTGAAGAGCCCTGTGGGGACTTCCTGTGGCCAAGTTCTGCCTTCATTTTTTCCTCTCTGATATTCAGTTGAATGACAATGTTTCTGTAAATGTAGTGTATTATATTCTTTCACAACATGTATTATACCCACGTACAATCAGAGTACTATCTTATCTTATAATGAAGTTTAACGTAACATAATTCCTTAATTATAATAATTCCATAATTCCTTGCATTTGAGGAAAACTGTTGGATCCTGGATACCTAAATAATTTCCGTCCTGTCTCCAATTTACATTTCCTATCCAAAGTCCTTGAAAAATTTGTGTTAAAACTTACTCTATTTACTCTACTTACTCTGGCAGCACAGTGGCAAAGTGGTTAGCATGCCTGCCTCACAGCAAGTAGGTCCTGGGTTCGATTTCCATCCAGGGAAGGGCCTTTCTGTGTGGAGTTTGCATGTTCTCCCTGTGTCTGCGCAGGTTTCCTCCGGGTACTCCGGTTTCCCCTACCACCAAAAAAACATGTACAACAGTCCCCCCCAAACCCACATGGGGCCAGGACTCCCCTGCAAAAGAGATTTGTAATCTCAGTGGGACTATCCTGGTTAAATAAAAAAAATATATATATATATATCGGAAAATGAGCTCCTCGAGCCGTTTCAGTCTGCATTTAGAGCCTCTTATTCCACTGAAACAGGTTTAGTTAAAGTGACTAATGATTTCCACCGTCAGATGTTCGAGGACACATTGGCTCTACTGTTATTGCTAGATCTAACTGCATCACTGTTTGTTTCCCTGTTGGTCTCTTTGTCTATCTTTCGATTTGCTTCTCACTGGATTACCCCCATTACCTCCACCACCTAGGGTCCATTCGAAAGTCTGCTGCAAGGATCACCTCATTCAACTCCACAAAAAAAAAAAAAAAAACAGAGCACAAACTTCTTCTAACATTAACATAATCAACATAATTTATCTTTTATACTCATTAAACGCAAAACATTGTTTCCACTCAATCTATCCATTGTTAATACTGTTTTAATACAGCTGGCAATCTAGGATTAGTACTCTAAGTTTTTCAATAACAGGGCTCCAACATATTTCACATTTTAAACTTTTTTTGTGTGCTCACACATTCAGCTTTAGCATAATCACATTATATGCAATTTCTTTTAAGGAGCTTGATATGATTCATAGTGGAGCATGGGGATACTATGTGATTTATTAATGCTTAACTGTACAAGTGCCCAACATTTCCTTGAAGTCCTTTCAGGTGAGATGCTGAAGTGGTCTGTCTAAACTGCATTAATAATGTAAATTCTCCCTCACACATCTCAGAGACAGTGTGAGTTAATGACTAGTCGCAGGTTAAGGCCAAAGCACATCTCTTGAGTTAATGTGGTTTTGACAGCTTTAAAAACTGTATGAAGAGGACTCTTTATAAAATAAAATGGATGGTAATTACTGGCATACTGCTTTAAAGGCAGAGTGTGGTATTATTTAAAAACTGCACTTGTGGCACCTGTTGGTAACATTTGTCTATGTAAAGTAACTAATTATATATCCACAGAACCATGAGATTTAAGAAAGTTTATGGTTAAGATTACACAAGATACACAGTGGCTAAGTGGTTGACATTGTTGCCTCTCAGGAAGGTGGTTTGACTCCTGGGTCGAACAGGGCCTGGGTGGAGTTTGCACGTGCTTACGTGAGTTTCATAATATGTAGCATATGATGTATACTGTAAATGATGTATACTGTAAATCTAGTATCATTGATGCATGTAATTTCACATTTTATCTCTACTCATTTAATTAGAAATAAGAGGACTTGACGCAATGCTATGTAATGTTTCTGAACCTGAGAAATGGATATAACTATAACAAAGAGCAATATACCAACAATTGTCTGAGACATGTGAAATTTGCAAAAAGTTACTCAAAAAACACGTTCATGCCGAGGAGCTGACAATCAATATGATTGTTTCTCAAATCCGGTCAGGTTGGTTGGTGGTTTGTCACCATTAACCTGAAGGACTCTTATTTTCATATTGAAATTTTGCCACAGGACAGGAGGTTCCTGAGGTTTGGTGGCAAAGCCTGCCAATAGCGGGTGCTTCCTTTCGCCCTGGCCTTTTCACCAAGTACATACACAAAATGCATGGATGTGGTTCTGGCTCCTCTGCAACTCCAAGGCATCCACATTTTAAATTACATAAACGACTGGCTCATTCTCGCTCAGACTCAAGAGTTGGCATTTTGACATCGGGATGTCGTCCTAGCTTGTCACAAATCTCTGTTAAGTTAAGACTCAACGCCGAGAATAGCATTCTCCCAGAAGACAACATATTTGGGTGTTGTGTGGGATTCAATAGCAATGCAGGCACAAGTGTCCCCTGCATGCGTCGAGTTAGTTCGTTCTGACTACCCTCAAGGATATCAGACTAGGCCAGGAAGTGACTGTACACTTCTTTCAAAGATTGCTGAGTCTCAGGGTAAATTTTGACAGGAAATTTAAATTTACTTTTATTATTAGTCTTCTGACAAAAATGCCATTTACTTTTAGTCATAATTTAGTCATCTCATCCTTATTAGTTTTAGACCAAAAATTTAGTCTAGTCTTCACTATGTCTACCAAAGATTTAGTCAACTAAAATATAAAGGGTAATGCATTTATTTTTCATGTTTTTTTTAATTTGTTTTGTTTTTTCTGAAGAAATAATTTCTACCTTAATGGCCGTAACAGGTTAGTAGTAGTTTCATTGACCTAACTTTATCAGATAATGTGGTGTCTTGTGTTTGTACATGTTCACAAACACAACACTAGCACATTACCAAAGTCTAAACACACTTGAGTCAACCTTTGCTCCAACCTTCAACTGTTGCTTCAGGTTTGTTGTGTTTTTTGATTCACAGTTGATTGCCATGGCATTAAATGCGAAATGTGTCCATTTGTCCTCCCTTCTTTTCTTCCCAAGCATTAACACTGTTTGATATTTAAAGGCCGTTCTCTTTTTATTGCCTGTCTTTCTCCCGCGGGTAAAAAATGTTTGTGTCTGACTTCACTTCCGCCGCTTATATTTTTTCTGTTCCTTTTTGTTCCGCTTTTATTTGTTGACAAAAATGTGAATACAATTAGTCAATGTTTTAGTTCTCATTAATTACCTTTTATTTAGTTTTCGTTTCATTTGCGGGAGCTAAAATATTTCATTGATAGAAACAATGATGAGAATTATTTGTCAACAAAATTAACATGATTAACAAGAAACTCTACCCCGACTCAGTCAGTCAAATCTGGGAACAATTTTACATAGCAGACGTGGACCTCTGTGCTTCATGGGAGACAGCACAATGTCCCCTCTACTTCTCTCTGAGTCTCCAGCCCCCTGGGACTGGACGTGATAGACCATGCGTGGCCCAGACTGCATCTCTAGGCTTTTCCCATGTCCTGGCAAGGGTCTGTCAACAGGGGTCTTGCCTCTTACTTGTTGTGCCCCGTAGGCCAACCAGAATAGGGTTCTCAGATCTAATATCTCTTCTTGACAGCTCGCCTTGGGCAATTCCGGTCATAAGGAGCCTTCTTTCTTAGGTGAATGGGACAGTGTTTTATGCCCGGCCAAACCTCTGGAAGGGGGATTGAGGGACCCTGAGCTTTCATCTGAAGTAATTAAGACTATTCTAAGTGCTAGGGCTCCCTCTACTTGAAGACACCCTTAGATGGTGTGCTTTTGAGGCCTGGTCTAATATACACCATGCCTACCCAATTTACTGCCAGATTTTTTTTAGTGCTGGAGTTTCTGCAGAGTAAACTAACTTCAGGCTTGCACCGTGATACTCTCAGAGCCTTTCTGGCCCTTATTTTGGCGCTCTGACTAATGGGGTCCTGGTGGGGAGACACCCCCTAGTTTCCCACTTCATTTGAGAAGCCAAGCGATTGTGGCCTCCCACTAGAGTGGGACATGTCTTTAGTGCTTTGAGGGGTTGGTGAACACCGCTTTTGTACCACTGAAGTCAGCGCTTTTTCGGTTTTTGACTCTTAAGATGGTCTTTCTGACAGCAATTACTTCTCTTAAGAGAATTGGGGACTTGCAGACTCTGTCGGTCTCGTCATCCTGCCTAGATTGTGCCCCTGGGCTGGTCAATGTTATTTTGCACCCTCACCCTAAATATCTCCTTTTGAATCCAGTTATTCTGGGTTGACATCCGGGTATCACGTCTGAGACCTCTCTGAATACTTTGTGTACACACACACTACACAACCCTCGGGGTGTCCAGACACTCCCAGTATGGGTATTCTTGTTTCCCATAGTGTATAGCTACGCAGCATCAAGTGTAGCTTTTGAAAGGGAACGTCTCAGGTTACTTGACTGTAACCCTGTTCCTGAAAAGGCAGGAATGAGGTGCTGCGCTGCAATGTCACACTGTGGCATGGCCAGACGTCCTTTCAGACAAAGTAACCTGAAGATGTTTTACTCGTCACATGTATTTAAAACATCCAGGTGTTCTCACACCCTGGTCTGGGTGATCAAGCTACATCACCACCAGAAGTTATTTAGGCCAATTCTTGGCGTGTTTGAAACACACGCTTAACAACCGGTTGAACAAAGAATTTTCTCCATAGCGTATTGCTACGCAGTGTCTCGTTCTGCTTTTTTGGGGAACAGGGTTATAGTCAAGTATCTAGGGAATGATTTTATTCTTTACTTATACTTTATACATTTGTTAATTGGTTCAGAAAAACCTTATAATATCACCTGATAACCCACCACCACCATACACCAGGTGTTTTGACATTTTTTTTTTTTTGAGAATGCTTTTTTTTATTTCCTCTTGAGTTAATGGGCAAATTAGTTATTTAGCCTCTTTTATCTATCTTGCACTTTTCCCTGTAAAATGTTCCTCCTCATATTGCGTTTGATAAAAGTTAGCAAATGTTCTTGCAATGTCCCTTGGTTGTGTGAATGTCTGGTTTTGTATCCATACATTTTATTTTATGCACTCTGTTAGACTGAGCTTTACACAACTAGAAAGCCAACAACCAGCTAGCTCTATTCCCATGCTCATAATATTTTCAATTTAAAAATCGCATTGCTCCTTCAGCTTTATATGTTAACAGCTTATCCAATTTTTGTCTCGTTTCTCTAAGTGAGTTTAGTATTGTTTGATCATGGATCTGTTGATGTAATAGTTCCCTTTCTTTAATGTTTTTTTTCAACTTATTCTGTTTAGCCAGTCTCTGTTTTTTTAATTGTGAGAAAATGGCTATAATTTTTCCCCTCAGTACGGCCTCACATTCAAAATTTCACTTCTTGGAGAGTGCCCCCTTTATTTTGACACCAGAATTATTGAAATACACAGCGATACAGTCAATTTACTGAGTACATGTCATTTTCAAGCAGACACACCAAAAAACAGAGTCCTTTTTAAAAATTATTGAGATGTTTGATCTGTGTTAGAAACATGAAGTAAAAAATTGCAGTCTGGCTTTATGTTAGACCCTTATCTGCATGCCTTGCATCCTGCTGCTGGGTGTCTCATCCGGCTGAGCCTAACAGACTTGATCGATGCTGGTGTGAGACCATGCTAAAGTTTTGCTGACTGTTGTGTGTTTGTGTAGTGTTTGTGTGTGTGCAGCGGCTGTATCTGGCAGTGGCCGCAGTCAGCCATAAACAGTGAGTAACACACACTGTGACAAACAAGTGCATTAGCAAGGACCATTACCCTCATCTCCCAGCGTTTGACTGTGAGCGCACACAGAGAGAGCCACAGACACTGAAGATGTAATGTGCTTTGTTCTGGGCTCTGGCACTACTAATGTGTATCATCTGAACTTTTAACAGTCGCTTTCACTGGCACTCTGTCTGTCTGTGCACAGCCCCCCTTCTCTATAGCTCTGTCATTGGTCAGGTTTGTTGAGCCACCATATGATTTGCTGCCTTTAAAAAGTAGGCGGGAATATAAAACTAGATGTGAGAGATGGCAGGTAGTGGTTGTACACAGCCAGTGGACCGAGCTGTTTTTGGGCCCGTCTCTTAAGTGATAACACGACAATCCTGTCAGGGAATTAAATAAAAGCTTGTTCTGTGCAGCCTCATGGCTCTATTTGTTAGGCCTATGTTTGTAATGCCAAAACAAAAACAATTAAACATGTTCTCTAACACTATGCAACATGAGATACCTGTCATACAAGATTGACAGACTTATTGCACTGTCCCAGAGTCAGAGGGAGTACAGTGAGTGTAGTTTGATGTGCTTTACGGCGACATAGCTCCAAGATTTACCTGATGACAACAGTTATGGGCTTTACAGTGACCTGAGATCAAACGTACAGGAGGAAGTTGAAGTGGAAACTTCAGCAAAACAACATAGGAGACGTCTGGAGTGGCATCACTGGTCAAGCCAAACAGCCACTCCACTCTCTCTTCTTCGCCCCATATCTCAGCTGGATGGAAAGCTGCAGGCCCTGATGGCGTGAATCCCAGTGTCCTGAAAGCCTGTGCCTCCCAGCTTAGTCTTCAGAAAGATATCTACAGTGCTGTGTGTCAAACAGAGTGATCAGCAACACCGGGACTCCACAGTGGACCATCCTCTCTCCCTTCCTCTTCACTCTCTTTACCACAGACTATTGAACTGAGACCTGCCACCTTCAGAAATGTTCTGATGACTTTTCAGTAGGGGGATGTATTACTGGTGATGATGAGAGTGAGTACAGGACAGTGGTAGACAACTTTGTCTACCACTTCTTTGACTTCTTTATGTGAATAAGACTAAGGAGCTGGTGGTGGACCTAAGGAGGACAAAGGCTCCAGTTCAAACTGGACTTGTGCAAGAACGTGGACACTGTGTACAGAAAAGGCCAGAGCCGTCTCTATTTTTATAAGACAACTGAGGTCACATCTGCAGGACGATGCTGAGGATGTTCTACAAGTATTTGGTGGCCAGTGCCATCATGTATGCTGATGTCTGCTGCAGCCTGAGTGTGAGGGACACTAACAGACTCTTGAATCATCAGGAAAGTCAGCCATGTTGTGGGAGAAGACCTGGACTCTCTGACAGTGGTGTCTGTGAGAAGGATGTTGTCCAAAATCAGGACTATACTGGACTTTCCCTCTTACCCTCTCCATCTGACCAGCTACAGAAGCTCATTCAGTAACAGACACTTGCTCCCATGCTGCAATATTATTCTGGCCTGTCTCCATTAAACTGTTGAACTCTGCACTTTAAGGGATATACAAACATTGAACACTACTACCTTACACACATTTACAATGTAAAAGTGGTTTACTGTCATGTCCCACCATCGTGTTCTATGTTGTCAGTCTGTTTATGCATTATATCGTATTTCCTGTGTCTTATTTTGAAGTCTCTAACCCCTGTCTGTGTTTCAAATTGACTTCCTGCCCTTGTGTCTTTTCTGTGATTACCTGCTCCGCCCCTAATGTGTTCCACCTGTGCCTTGTTGTGTTCTCTTTGTATGTTTTCCCCTGTCCTGTGCCAGATTGTCTCTACCCCTGTGTGATCCAGTGGTTCCAAGAGTTTTTCCAAAATTGGACTTGAGGAAAAACTCAGAAAAAAGGGAGGGCGATGAGTGGAAGACTGTTTTCAACAGAGGTCAGTGGATGATAAACTACATCCTTGTGCATACCTGTCAAAGAAGCTTTCCGCAATAGAACAAAAATGACAATGTGGGAGATCGAGAGTTGCTGGTGATTAAGGTGGCTCTGGAGGAATGAGACATCTGCTGGAGGGTACTCAGCTGCCTTTCCTGGTCTGGACTGATCATAAGAATCTGGAGTACCATAAAGCAGCCAAGAGACTGAATCCCGACAGGCCCGATGTTCTTTTCCCGGTTTAATTTCATAGTATTTCATAGTATTTTTGGTTCCAAGAACCAAAAACCTAACTCTCTTTCTAGACTGTTTTTCCCTGACAGGGATCCAAGCAGTTTTCCCCCATTCTGCCAAGTTCCTGTTTTCTGGGAGGCCATTTCCTGGAGCATTGAGGGCAAGGTCAAGGAGGCTACATCGAGGATCCTCAGGGGGTTCCGCCTAATCACCTGTTTGTGCCGCCAGCGTTAAGGGGGCAGGTGATAGTTAGTGGGTTCAACTAACTTGCAGACAAAGTTTGTCTTCAGGCCACCATCTCCAGACCAATGGGCAAACCTAATGTGTCAACCAGGATCTGGAAGTGGACTGGTTTTTAAAGAGTTTTCTAGTGAAAAAATAGTGTCATGGTCAGATAATTGTGACTGCTGCCCCTGCGACATGGTCCCAGATAGTATATGAAGATGGATGGATAGATGATTGTGATAAACTAAGCTACACCATAACTATCAAGTGTTAATACGTATCCTGTATTTATAGTGTTTTCTTTTTTATGTTTATGTGAGCTAGGTATATGGTGAATTGAGCAAGCAGGAATTGGCAATCTGTGGCTATGGTTTTGGTTTCATGTCAGGAAGCAATCAAAATGAGTTGGAGACCATATGTTGATTTGGTGGATATTCATGCTTCCTTTATCAATGCTATTAGGCTGTTTAGGGTATTAAAAAAGTAATGTGATGTTGCTGGTATCCTTAAATTAATGTGAATTGCAATTACCAAATTAAAAGCACAAAACTAATCAAAAATCATAAACTTGGACCATGCACAGGGCACGTGGATGCAGATCAATGACAAAAAGAGCCTTTAAAAATAAAAAAAAAAAAAACTTTTTAAACATTTATGTAAAAAAATGAAAACACCAAAACAATCAAAATGCAAATCAGCCAGCCAAACTGCTGTCATTTACACATTTATTTATTCATTTTATTGCTACATTGGAAACTCTGTAGTACAGGGCTATCAAACTCATTTTAGTTCTGGGGCCAATTTGATCTGAAGTGGGCAAATCAAGTAAAACAATAGCACAATAACTTTTAAATAATGATAAATCCAATTGTTTCACCTTGTTTTAGTGCAGCTACTTCTACTTAAACATTGCAGTTTATGCCTTTATGTTATTTTGTTGTGCTTTTCAAATTCATCCCATGAGCCAGATTGCACCCTCTAGCCAGCCAGTTTTGGATCTCAGGTCATGTGTTTGACACCCATACAGTGTGTATGCAATCACACTATCTCTGTATTCAAGTTATGTATTTTAATATACAGTTTAATTCAGGCTTTTTTATTTGTCATGTAAACATTAATGGCCAAAAAAGTCAAGATGTGGTCCTTGGGGTCAACGTCCAACCTTAAGCCACATTCAAAAGTAGATTAAAACCATATTGGTAGCAGACTAGCAGGCTAGTGGCTATATTTTGGGTCTTGTAATATATCCTCAGACTAACAGAAAAAAAGTGTAATGTTGACATGTTTTGCCTGTAATCATAACATTTTCCATTAACCCGCAGGTTAAATGATCACTGCTCAGGTTAATAAAGTGGACCGCTACACGCTGTTACACAACCACCGCCGCTGGACAAAACCTCAGCTCACACCACCTCAGCTGTAATAGAACCAGTTTATCTAAAACCTCTCACAATATCTGCCTCTAGATGAATCCAGGACTATTAAACATATCAGGCAATGTAGCTGTATGAAAATCAATACACAAACTCTGGTTAAATATAAAAATAATCAATGTCTTAGTCATATTACTTGTCATTTCAAACTCATTACATTCTGGTATCGAGCTGTTTGCTCAATATGATTGTGACAGCAGTCCTTTAATGAATACATTTTGTGTAAAAATTATTGTGAGGCAGAAACAATTTCCTAGTAACAAGAAGGGTGTTTTTTTTTTTTTTTGTGTAGCAACAACAGTATATATAGACAGACATTTCATGACTTTACATGGAGTTATTGTAGACTTTGTGGATTGTTGCTGGAGTGTAAGGTGTTGACAAATACTGTATGTGATTAGATTTAAAAAAAAAACACGTCAACATGAAACATCTTCACCTTTAAACCATGTGTGTGTCTAGACAGCTTCATTCAAACCCTTTAATGCTTACCATGTTCAAGGTTATATGCAATTAATCTTTGCCTGTAATGTACTAAATTTGGTTCACATTAGATTGGAGAGGAATTTATTATGTGACCCTGGCTTTACACAGTATACATGAGCTTTGTGTCCCCTCAGTGCCGTATCTCAGGTGAAAGCTTTTGTGGAACAGTGCATCTCCAACTTCAGAAATGTTTATGCATGTTTGTCACAGAAAGAAATGTGTGTGTAATTAAATGCACTAAACTCTCTCTAAACTGCCTTTTTTATATAATATATATTTTGGCAGGGGTAGAGTGCCCTGTGACCACATCATGTGACCAAGGCCACAGGTCACAGGTCAAGGGTGCACAGGCTTACTTCTTCTTGTGAGCAGGCCTGTGCACATGGTTCTCTCTGGTGAGCCAAACAAACCTGTTTTTTATTAATTGAAGTTGTAACCTTGTTAAAATAGGTTTAGTATGATTGTATTTTGTCTGAACAGTCCAGATTATTGTCCATGGTCCAGGTATGAGTGTTTTAAAATGTATTACACTGTATTTGCTTAGACATTTTATTAATCGCACTGTTTATTTACAGGAAAAGTGCTGGTTGCCATTTGTTTTGATATACTATCGTTTTTGTTCACAGTGATATATGTACTCTGCAGTTGGTGGGCTGTGGTGTAGAGTAGCTGTAGCTGGTGGTGGTGGATGTCCACTTTAGTTGGTGATATTATTTGAGGTTGAGGTTTTGTGGTGGTGGCACTTGTATTGGGTGTTTTCTGTTGTGGGAAATGGTTATTGTTGGGTTTTAACCTTATGTTTCCTTCTTCATGAGTCCTTTGCCTTCATTTTACCTCAGCTGTAGGCGAAATCTCACCACTGCAGATACTTTTTAATGTCTGTTAGTTTAAATTATTGTGAAAAACAAAATCTGGCCTGCGGCTGTTAGACACTGGCTTTGTTATCAAAGCTCACCTGCAGTTTCTAAACACCTTAACCAGTGTTACAATATAATAATGTACCCTGCTTTGCAGATATCTGCTTTGCTTTGTGCAACTTAACTGTCTGTTGTGCACAGTGGAAATGTTTGCAACAACTCAGGGGCCATTTTCACCTGCAGAGGTCACAGCGCTGACCTAGTTGGGGTTCAATCCCAAACTTGTAGATCAACAACTTTTTAGGCTGCTATGAAATCACCTCACAACACTGCATCTGTCATGGTATGTTTTGTGAAATGTTTAATCTAAGCTTTAGTTTGGATTTTTTTGAATATTCAGCACAAACAGTAAGTTTCTGTCAAAGAAAACCCTAAAGACACAGTGCAGACAAGGCATTTGCTTTTGTTTTCAGTTTTCATGTTTCTTCTACCAGGAGCAGAGACATTACATAAAGGCACCCAGCGCTCAGGGCAGCTGCACAAATGCAATTGAGCTTGGATCAGTTCTACAATGGGAGTTAATGTTAACACTTCTTCAGCGTGGACTGGATTCTTTTCTAAAGCTTATTATTACTCATAGACTGGGTACTGATTGTTTCCGGCAGCACTGGGGAATCTTGACCTTTTCTGCTCCGGAACTAGTGGAGCCTTTAATGAAAATGAAACTCACCCTCAGACAGTCGGTTGCGTTATCGATTTTGACATCACATATTTCAATGCTCCTACACCTGCCTCATACTTGAACCGGGAGGGGAAGCTAATTGGACTTCATGATGAAATACTTGCAGAAGACACTTGCACACTTTTCCAATCTACTGGAGAGCCCTGTATACTTTGGTGTACTCAGTCATATCCCTATCACTGTCCTGGTATATCTACTCCGCTCACCCTGCTGTTGTTCCATCAATACCTGGCCTTGTTCAGGTCTGTGGGTGGATCTCTGCATAACCTTGAAATGTAATGGGGGGCCGACTTTGCTAGAGCTAAATACATTACATAAGCTACCTGACACCATCTTTTATTCAGTGTTGCGCTAAGATTTGCATGACAATGAATGTCTGTAGAACAATGCTGTCTGCTGCTTTTGTGCAGTCAGGAAAAAGATGTTCAAACTATGATTAGGGGTGTATTGTGAGGCTAGATTCTTATTAGGCTAGACAGTCACTACAGAATCATTATTAGTCATATTTCTACTGACATTTAGATAATACTGTGCAGGAGATTTAGCTTCCAGCGGTACACGTTTATCATAAGATAAACTTAATTTAAGAAAAAAATCTGTGGTGTATTTTAATTTTTTTCTTTTTTTTTTTTTTGTAAGTATCTTCTGTTGCCAAATCTACTGCTGCTGTGCCCTGTCCACATTAGAGACATTTCTCCTGCAGCGGGCAGGGTTGGGTCAGAACAGCACACTGCTCAAGCATCCCAAATAAGAACACTGTACCACTTTGATCACCAATTGTTCGTGTCACAACTGCATATGGGGAATAAATGTGAGTGTGAGTAGTTGTCTGTGTATGTCTCAGTGTTGGCAAACAAACATTCAGGGTGTACCAAAGCCAGCTGTGAGAAAATGAATGAATTAAAACTTTATTTTTAATAAAGCTATAGTGAATAGTAAGTCCCTAAAATATTGGTAAATGTCCAATTTTTCATTTTTCAATGAGAGCACTGATTGAAATTTGTCTTGCTCAGAATAATTTAGACAACAAGGAAGACAATACAAACAAATTCAAACAGGACAGAACCAAACAAAATGCTGTATATGCGTTGACATGAGATTTATTTAAAGTATAAATTGTGTTTGAAATATATCTTTGGGGCTTAGACCTCGGCAGACGTTGAGATGTTGTGCAATGAAATTGTAGAAGACTAGATTAGCTGATATGCAGTCTTCCCCCCAAAAAAAGAATGGGCATGCTATAATACCCCTGCACAGCCAGAAAAGAATAACCAGGGAGTAAGCCAAGAGTGCAAGGGGTACAGAACGGACATTGAAAAAGAGACAGCTAGCCATAGGATGCATGAGGGGGCCGGCACATTGCCAGCAAGGGGACAGATGTAGGTAGCGAATGTAGCAAGTGGGAAAAACCACTAGGTGGAGGAGCATTTAGGAGGCTGACAGCAATGGCAGCAGGGGACTGAAGTAGCAAGCTATCTGTAGATTGTATAGAGAGAGATGACAGCAATTGCCAGAAGAAACGTTGCCATGTTGCAGGAAATAGCTCACAGCGATTGCCTGCAGTAAATGTTGTGTTGCATAAAGAGGCTGGCAGCAATGCCAGCAGTCAGAAACGGCAAACAGAGAGAATGAGACAGCTAGCTGTAGACTGCATAGAGTAGGCTGACAGCTATTGGGAAAATGTTGCTGAGAAGCATGAAGAGGCTGACTGATGCCACAAAAACATCTGGTAGTCTTTTGTGGTAGTTGTGGATGAAGCTTTTTATTTTCTCAGATGGTAAAGCTTCTTGGCAAAAAGACTCCAGTTCCTGTAAATTCTTGGGCTGTCTTGCATGAACTGCACGTTTGAGATCTCCCCAGTGACAGGTCGACTTGGCCTTCTGCTTTGGATTGTTGTCATGTTGGAACGTCCAAGTATGTTCCATACACAGCTTCCAGGCTGATGAGTGCAAATTTTCCTCCAGTATTTTCTGATAACATGCTGCATTCATCTTTTCCTGTGCCTTTGTAGCTCACATATCCCCAAAACATCAGTGATCCACATCCATGTTTCACAGTAGGAATGGTGTACCTTTCATCATAGGACTTGTTGACTCCTCTCCAAATGTAATGTTTATGGCAGTGGCTCAGTGGTAGAGCGGTTGTCCTATTACTGGAAGGTTGGCGGTTTTATTCCCGCTCTGCCCACAATTCATATTGTCATTCTGTCCTTGGGCAAGACACTTAACCCTCCTTTCTTCCAGTGACACTGGTGTACAAAGGTGTGTGATTGTTTCACTGGTGTGAGAATGTTGGGACAGATGGAAATTAGCCAAATGCTACAATCTAGCATGTTTACATTCATGTGTATCATGTATGTTTATTATCATGCACTGTCCCCCACCAAAAAAAATTAATAAAAAATATGGTTGTGGCCAAAAAGTTCAATTTTAGACTCATCACTCCAAATTACTTTTTTACAGAGGTTTTGAGGTTTGTCTCTGTGCTGTTTGGCGTTGTGACAGCGGGAGATTTTGTGACATTTGCGTAGTAATGGCTTTCTTCTGTCGATTCAACCATGCAGCCCATTCTATTTTAGCCCTCCTAAGTGGCTCCTTATTGTGCATCTTGAAACAGCCACACCACTTTTCTCCTGTATTCCTGATGAAGTTATTTGATTGGAATCATAGATAGTATAATTATGGATGATATCCGCCCATTGGTCCCCTATTCACCAATATTGTCATTACGAATGGGCAATAAAATGGCCGTTACATCCGGCTTTTGGTTTTACTCCATAGTAAAACAATAGTTTTTAGATAGCATAAACCAACGTAATTTTCAAAAATTCCCCAGAGTTGTCACGTAGTAAAAACTTAGCTCTAGAGACCGGAGCCATCTTTTGTACCAGGCTGTAAACATGAGTTTTACTCTTGTAAAGTCGCCATTGGGTTTCTCCTTATATTTCCGCTTTTGGAGCCTGCCCTCTGGTGGACGGAGGTATATCGCTGTATTTTGCTGTAAAATCACCGTATGGCGGCGCCCTTACACGACGACCATTTAAGAGGTACCATGGGAGTGGCTTGATTGGAATTCTCAATTCTCTTCATATATTTTTATATCCCTTTCCTGTTTTATTCAGTTCAATTACCTTTTCCCGCAGATCCTTTGACAATTCTTTTGCTTTTCCCATGACTCAGAATACAGAAACATTAACACACACTGATTACAAACAAACAGGTCACAGGTGAGGGTGGTTAGTAGACATCCAAACCTGTTTGTGTCAACTTGTGTGCATGTTATCAGTCCAAAATCACCAGGGAATATAAACTTTTAACAGAGTTATTTTAGTAGTTTCTGTTGTCATTATGATTTAAAAAGAGTAAACACAGTTGTTTGACAAAAAATGGCTTCACCAAACAATTAACTAAGAGCACAAATTCTGCCATGGTATGTAAACTTATGAGAACAACTGTAATATGAGTTATGTACCTTTAGTAAAATTGAAGACACGTTGAGCTGCCATAATCAATGTGACGCATGATACTTTTATGTTAATGAGGCAACATGCACAATGTGATGCTTGATACAGGCTTAATTTGAAACTACACATTTTCACTCAAGCACAAAGTTAGTATAATTTGACCGATATGTGGTGCATTTCAAACAATACACACTGAATTGAATAATATCCACGAAGGCATCAGTGCGAGCGGAGAAGTTAAATAGAAGTACTGAGAAGGCTATTACTGCCAATGAGCTGGTGTGAATGAAGGTAAATGGAGACAAAACCATACGGGCGGATTTTATGTGCCTCATAATTGAAGGATTGGAAAATGATCTGGATGAGCGCAATGAAGCAAGTGCTCAGCAGCCGGCACTTGAGTGTTAATGTTTGTGGAAAGGAGGTAGGGCTTTATGAGGTGCGTCTATTTGACTGACAGGACTGGCTAGGGTACGCTGTGCTTGGGTGAGCGTTGTTACAAATGGTGCATGTGGTTTTTATATTCAACACCACAGTCAAAAAGGCACCCTTCTCAGTTTTCCATTCTTTACTTGTTCTAAAACCATTGAATATATTTCTCACTTTGAGTAGAGATGCTAGCTTTAGGAAAGGTTGTTACTGTTTGGAACATGTCATATAGTGGAATCAACTGATCATTGCATAATATTGAAGGAAAAAGGAAAACTATATGCATTGTTCACGAGCCGCATGTGGCCCCCAGGCCTTAGTTTGCGTTTGCGCACCACTGCTTTAGACAAACATGAATGTGTAATTATGAAAATTAGACGGGGAAGCCTGCTGTGACTAAATGAGTAAGTGTAGGGCCCAGATTCTTTTGCGTCTGTGGAGGGAAAACTAGACTGAAATATGTTAAACTTAACAAACTGTTCAGCGCCTGCATGTATGCTAGGAGGGCGTCAGGAAACGCAGGTGGATCTGCGGAGCCCAGCGGGTTGGAACACTTCCTGGTTTCTTGAATGCATGCTGGACATGGAATGAAGACGCTGGTCGAATTAAATCAGACATCAAACTTGTAAACAATGAACTCCAGGCCTGAGGCCTGTATGTTTGGCACAGAGCTGAGTCTAGGTTTGGTGCAATACAATGCAAAATGCAGTGTGGATGGTGGATGTGGCAGTCACAAAAGGATTAAAGAACCTAAGGAGGACAAGGGTTGTTAGTGTTGCTCTTTGTCATACTTCGATGAGCTTTGAAAATTGCGGTAAGTTCATTGCTGTAGCTTAAACAGCTGCTTAGCAGCGGCAGGGGGCAATAGGGAAGAATTTATTTTGCTGTAGCTCTATTACACACACATGCATTAAGTGTATTCAATGAATAAAAGCAAAAATAGGAATCATAAAAAGATACCCAGATTCAAAACAACACAATAGTTAAGACTGTCAGAAAGTGTCAGGTGCAGTGTGAAAAGTCCTACATGGTGACTTAGCTGTGTCGTTGGCAATGAGTTTAAAGCCCTCACAGCTTCAGGAGCTTTGCTGTTACTAGTTCTACTCTTAATGCTCTGAAATCTTTTTTTCCTAAAGCAAGGGGAACAAAAAGTGCATTTGCTGGTTGTGAAGGGTCTCTGGTAATTTTCTGGCCCAACTTTATAATGGCATAAGTTATAAGTTTCAGCCATACTTGGCCCAGAGCTGCTGGAATAGGCTCCAGTCACACACTGGACAGGACTAAGTGGAAAAAGATAAACAAATTAATTAAAACACAACTTGTTCGGTGCCATTGTTTACAAGGCTGATGCTCCAATTTTACTCAGCGCAGTGAAAACACAAGTCAAGAACTCATCAGTGCGAATGCACATATGCACTTTAAAGCTTTTGACATTTAGAACTTTATAAAAAACATTCCCCACACATTTTCCATTCTTTTTGTGCATTAGACTCTAAGGAGTTTTTTTAAAGTATCACAAACAGTAGCGGTTTTAGGCACGGGCGAACCGGGCAGCCGCCCGGGGCTGCATTTTATCGTGACACATTGGGGGCGGCAGCACGAGCAGATTAATAAAAAAAAATAAAAAATAAAAAAAAATAAAAAATAAAAAATAAATAAAAAAATTCCTCTGCGTCGCGAAGCAGTTTTCATCATTTATATCATTTCACTGTGTGTGGAATTGGCTAATTACGCTCCTGCAGCTGCCGGTGCCCCTGCTTGCTGAAAATGTCCAATGCACAGAAGCTGTGTGATGTGAGAGAAGTGTAAAAGGGGGTGGGGCGCGAGGCGCGGGTGACATTTCACCTCTGGGTCTCTCTCAAATGGAACGGACAGCCTATAGTTCCTGCAAATGAAACTAGGTAATACAAAACAATTATGCGGTCATCAAGGTGAATTGGTTTAGTCTTGACTTCTGGTCGTGAGTGACAGTTGGGGAAATCTGTTGATTGTCGAGTGCCAAATAAACAGAGATGGAGAAGAAAAGGTCAAAGCCATCAGGTGCCCAATTTTGAAAAAAAAAAGAAGAGGAGGAGAAACAAGCAAAAGATTACGGTATGCAACTATGTTCTCTCTCTCTGATTGATTACAGTATCCATTTCATCATGAATGAAGAGCTAACGTTAATTGGTGGTGGGTATAACTCTTTGTTAGCCTTTTTGCTAATGATGCTTGCTATGCTTATACAACAATAATTTGGTTTCAACTCAATCACGAGATCTAATTTATAATATTGTGCTTTGCAATAAAACTGTTACAAGTTCAGTTATCATTTCCATCTGTTGGTTTAACGTTAGGCTCTGTAAATAACCAACAGCATTTTCAAATCTTTAGGTTAAAGACGAACATTTGCTATGTAGCTATTTGCTACACAGTGTGCTAAGTATAGTTTCCTAAGTATAGTTTTACAAGTCATAACTAAAAGTGTGTCATGCTTAGAATTTGAGGCAGTAACCAAAGAGCTAATAGTTCTTTCATGAAAGTTAGATTAATATACAAATTAATATCCTGAAACCCAAAAAGATGCCAAAAGATTTTGGTGATTAAAAAAATAAAATCCCATTGTTTTTGCCTATACATATAATTTAAAGTAATTTATTTTTTAAACAACTGAGTCCTAGTGACCATAGCATAACATGAATAAAATATAATTTTTCAATATTTTTTTTTTTTTTTATCATTTGTTTCTATGCTCTAAACAATGTGATGACATGGGGGAAAAAAACTAATAAAATACATAAATGTTTTTTTCCGGGTCTAGGAGGGTCCCCCGCTACACAGGCCTCTTCTGGAATGGTCTCGACCCTTCAGGATGAGCCAACCACCTCCTCCACTACACATGTCTCCACAAATATCTGATATTGAGGATGAAGACCTCTTTGCCTCTACTTCTCCCCAGTATGAGCTTTCAGGTGTGCATATTGTGTATGTGTGTGTGTGTGTGTGTGTGTGTGTGGTGGTGGTGGGGGGGGGCGCTCGAAAGGGGTCTCGCCCAGGGTGTATTTCAATGTAGAACCGCCACTGATCACAAAATTATTGTATTGTAAAGTGATCATTACTAGGAGCATCATAGTATCTCACAATCAGTGAGTCCCCCTAAAACTGATAGAAATGAGCTGTGCATTAACAACGGTCATTACCTTTCCCTTGCTTTGCTCATACATGGCGCGCACACACACATACACACACGTGCTCGCACACAAATGCCTAGTGTAATGACTCTGCCGCGAGCTGCTTTGATGGTGATGAATGAGAGTATTAACAGTGTCTAATTAGCAGCGTGCCACAATAATATGCTGTGTTCGGCGAGTGAAACAAAGACTGTGTGCTGAACGCTGCCGCTCCTTTGCTGTTTACTTCTGCCTGTTTATGCTGTTTCTGTAACACAGGCTGCTAATGGGGATAACGCCTCTCATTAGGTCTTCATAGGGTGACTATAAATAGATTCAGGCTACTTTGAAACAGTTTAAAATTGTGGATTTGTCAGGGAGTTGTAGCTGAATAGCACAAACTTTTCCACAATGTCTTATCACTTCCTGTCAACAAATATTGTCACAATTTCCTCTCATTAATGTAATCACATTGTCATCGATTGGATTTCTCATCTGTGAGTAATTGCAGTTTTATCCAATCGGAGCAACAGCATGTTGTTTTCTGTAGTACTGGTTAAACGGTTGCTACATCTTCAAACCTAAAACATGCCCAGACCAGTCAGAGCTTCCACATTATTCCACATCACAACATGCCGGTTAGGCCAGGGTTTTACTGTAAATACTTTGCTTGCAGCAGTTCAAGATGGATTTTTGTGAGTTTGTAAAAAATCTTGCGAGAATCCAGCTGCAGCAGCACAAGGTTGCATATGGTAATTTCAATTCCTGCACCTTAACTCTAGCAGCGCCGCTTTCTAACACCCCGTGCTGCCGCTTCACAATGGATGGTTTGACCGTTAGGTCAATATTATTATTGTAAACATTCATCTGTTTTTGTATAAAAAACATGCTTAATGTGAAGAATATTCCATGACACAAAGCACCAATTCTATATCTTTTTAGTCTTCCAAATTAATTTAACCTGTTATGTCTATTAATTAAAATTTTTAAGTTGGGAAAAAATGACAAAATGAAGAATTGGCTAACTGGGTGTTGCCAAATGTTCTATTGAAAGAAAGCAGGTGCCCACTTCTGACTTCAATTAAAGTCAGCAAACTGCATCAGCAAAGAGGTTTTTAGTTTACAAAAAAAACATATAGACTAGATAAAAATTCAAACGTAGACAATATTTATTTTACATATAATAATTGGTAATAATTATGCATACAATAAGCTAATAATTACAATAATGACAATAATAAATACAATTATAGTAATGGTCTACAAAGTCCATCCATACATCTTCTTTCGCTTATCCAGGGCCGGGTCGCGGGAAGAAGCAGTCTCAGCAAAGACGCCCATACTTAACAATCCTTAGACACTTCCTCCAGCACTTCTGGGGTATTGCAAACCGAGGTGTTTCCAGGTTAGCCGGGAGACATAGTCCCTCCAGCGTGTCCTAGTTCTTACCCGGGGCCTCATCCCAGTGGGACATGCCCGAAAGCATCCAGGACAGATGTTCAAGCCACCTCAGCTAGCTCCTCTCAATTTGGAGGAGCAGCGGCTCTACTACTCTGAACTCCTCCCGAGTGACTGAGCTCCTCACCCTCTCACCCATATCTCTAAGGAAGCCCCCAACCACCCTGTGGAGGAAACTTATTTTGGCCGCCTACCCACAGCTCATGACCATAGGTGAGAGTAGGAATGTAGATTGACCGGCAAATCGAGAGCTTTGTCTTGCAGCTCAGCTCCTTCTTTACTACAACAGACCGGTACATCAACTGCATCACTACAAAAGCTGCCCCGATCCATCTGTCTACCTCACACTCCCTCCTTCCCTCACTCACTCGTGAACAAGACCCCAAGATACTTGAACTCCTCCACTTAAGGCAAAAAAAAAAAAAAAATGATAGCTAATAAATAATGACCCCAGCCGAGAGAAACTTACAACATACAAGATGAAGTAACAGACCCGGTGCCAGCCTCTTTTTGGGAAGTTCAGGCTCCTGATAGGTCTTCCTTACTCAATTATTTTCTAGCTAATGCTAAAAATGTATCTTCAAAATCTATAAAATCGGTGGTGCTATAATGGCGACACTGTCGTACTCCTACTTCCTCAAAAAAATACATACACACATATTTACAGTCAGGTCCATAAATATTGGGACATCAACACAATTCTTATCTTTTTGGCTCTATACTCCACCACAATGGATTTGAAATGAAACGGACAAGATGTACTTTAACTACAGACTTTTTAGCTTTAATATGAGAGATTTACATCCAAATCAGGTGAACAGTGTAGGAATTACAACAGT